>MCJB01000925.1:107627-140776 GCA_002018475.1 Nicotiana obtusifolia | reverse complement strand
AGGGTGGGAGGGGGATAACTTTCTTAGTTCCATTGTTTTGTAATGTTTCTACATATTATTTTATTGTACCAAAACAGGCAACCAGATCTAGGATTGATGAAGAGAATACAACAAATACTTGGTCGCAAGCACCAGCGCAACCTTCATGTATGCAATACTTTCCCCCTTGTTCCCCAATGTTGGAGTTCACTTGTCATGATACAAGTACTTGACTTGCTGTAGTCTAAATCTCCTTTTTCTCCGGGCAGGCGATATATGTTCTTCACCCTACTTTTGGACTGAAGGGTGCAATGGTTGGATTACAACTCTTTGTGGATAATGTGGTACTTAACAGTTTACCTTCCTCCTTTCCTTCTCTCTAACCTCATTACTGTGTTATAAAATCATCTTCGTTATTTCTGAAATGTTTTTAACTTTTTCACTGATTGTCAGGTATGGAAAAAAGTAGTATATGTAGATCGTCTTCTGCAACTATTCCGCTATGTTCCTCGTGAACAGCTAACCATCCCCGATTTTGTATTCCAGTTAAGTCATCATTTTGCTAATCATTCATTTTTCTGATCATAATATGAGCTTCAAATCTGGAAAAAAAAAGTATTACACGTCAGTAGTTTTTCTCTATCCTGAAGGTACCTGGCACTTTGATATCTCTTAATTCTAGGCTATGTATGGTCTCCTTGTAAGACTGAATCTTGATCAGTTCTCTTCAGCATTTCTTTCCGTGTAAAAGAAGTGAGTAGATTAAGTTGAACTCATTATAGTGTTCCTGTTGCAGGCATGATTTGGAAGTAAATGGAGGAAAGGGCCTAATTGTGGATCCTAGAACTAAGTATGTTTATCAGAGACCATAGACGCTGTCGCTAGCTTCTGGATCTTTTTTTTCATTTTTCTTTATCATTCTCTTTATTGTGCAGTGGTTGAAATTGTTGTGTGCAATATTAGCAGTTGTTTAGGTCATTTTATGTCTGTTACTAATTGATTTATTTATGTAACCATGTGTCTGGTGTCGGTGCATACAATAAGTTTCTTCATTTCTCTACCAATTTTCCTGCTATGAAACGTCATTTGCGAGCCTTAAATCTACTTGCAGACCTCATCTTCTGAATATTTGTGCAAGAATGAGTTTCTTCTTCTTCTTTTTTTTTTTTTTTTTTCATACGCAGTAAAAATCTCATTTGCTTTTTCATTTGTTTTTCTTATAAATTTCGGATGAGGCCGTGAGCATTTCCTTTTTTAATTTTAATACATATACTCCGGTGGAACGGATATAATCAAAATTGAAATAATAAGCTTTGTATTTATGTGTTGTATGTGAGCCTAAGAAACTGAAATATCCGTTTTTAGTCTTTAGGGAATGCGATGTTGGTTTCAATAAATTGTCTAAACACTATTAACCTAATAAAAGGTTTTTAGCTATTTGATACTTGTGTGTGTGTGTGTGTGTTGGTTGAAGGTGAGCCGTAAATAGTAGAATTAAGGAAAAGTAATTGATAGAATCGAGATCTCACAACTGAGTGATGCAGGCTGAAGTTACAGCTCCCAGGCTAACCTCAAAAGCATATATTCAAACGTTGTTGACATTGTTATTATCTGGAGAGTCAAGTTTTTCTTCTGAATCGATGTCCAAAAAAAAAAGATAAATCAACAGCGTGAAACTATATGTTGTTCAATGTTCCGAATACCATAAACTACGTTCTTTGAGTGTAGGGCAACTGAAACCGAATTAAGAAAGATCAGAATAATCTTCAATTACTGCTTTACTCCAATGGCGATAAGGCTTCAAGAGGTATTTCCAGATATATTACTCAAAAGAGATTCGAATTTCTACTCAAACATCTGGAAATTGTCTTCCACCTGGTTACTACCAGAGATATAAACCAGTATTAATTATTAGCAACCTTATTCCAGGTAACTTGTTCTTTATTCCACTGAGTAGTCACTTACAAATTTCCTTTGGCCTTGAGCGATATCTCAGCGGGCTGCTATAACATCATTCCCACAAAGGTAGCACAGACTATTCTCTACTCTTCATCATTCTTCACAAGCCAACAATTCAGCTTCAAATCCAAATTATAAAGGCCAGCGTGCGATTCTAGGGTTATCTTCATATTCATGTATGTCCAACCTTCCCCTAGAAGTTTCAAACTTGGTAACTTCAATACAACAGAAGCTACACCTCAATCCAAGCAACTCCGGGTTGGCTATATTGAATCCCAAGTTCACTGCCAAAAAAAAGTGGACAATTTTGAATTCTAACTCTCTCAGTTCCACCTGCAGTCAGCAAGAGCTGTACCCTTACAAAGAATAAGGACTTCTACAACTGCCCAAAAAGATATGATACTAAACGGTACAATCCATTTCAGGCTGCTACTATCAAATGTTCCCTCTGTAATAATTAAGCAATAGATGACACCCT
The DNA here is from genome assembly GCA_002018475.1 of Nicotiana obtusifolia. Classification (NCBI taxonomy): domain Eukaryota; kingdom Viridiplantae; phylum Streptophyta; class Magnoliopsida; order Solanales; family Solanaceae; genus Nicotiana; species Nicotiana obtusifolia. The sequence continues at coordinate 138,360 of MCJB01000925.1, read as the reverse complement.
CAGACAATCGTTTTCGAAATCCATGTTAACCTGGCTACAATCAGGGGACTTGCTCAAACCTTTGCTCTTCATCAACTCTCTCATGCGATGAGCCTGACTCCATCTCCCATCAGAGGCATATAAATTTGACATAAGCACATAGTAACAAGCATCATGAGGATGCAACTCCAGCATTTTTCTCACTGCTACCTCCCCTAAGTCAAATCTGGTGTGAATACCACATCCATGAAGAAAAGCACCAAACACAGAAACATCAGGTTGAATTGGCATATTTTCAATGAAATCCAGGGCTTCCTTAAGCCTTCCAGCACAAGCCAATAAATCAACAAAACATGTATAATGCTTCATTGTCGGGACAAACCTATATTCCTCACACATTGTATAGAAAAATCTCCATCCCTCTTCTATCATCCCTCTATGGCTGCAAGCAGATAGTACAGAAGTGAAGATTATATCATTAGGTTCAGAACTTCCCCTGATCATATCACAGAGAAGCACAAACGAATTCCTGCAGTCCCCTTGCATTGCATAGCCACCTATTATCGAATTCCAAGTCACTGTGATCCTATCTGTCATCTCATCAAAAACAACACGAACAGATTTTGCATCACCACATCTAGCATACACATTAACAAGTGCAGTACCTACATATAAATTAGACGATAAAAGACCCTCTTTGATAGTAAAAGCATGAAAAGAAGAACCAACTCTGAGATTCCCAAGTGAAGCGCAAATTGATAGGACAGACACCATAGTAAATTCATCCGGCTGAAGATGTTCAGATCTCATTCTATGAAACAATATCAGACCCTCATTAGCAGATCCATTCAACGAATAAGCAGAAATAAGTGAGTTCCAGGAAACTACATCATCGTGTGCAAAGTTCTCAAATAAGCAACGAGCATCTTCCATTGCACCACACATCGCATACATGTCCACTAAAGCATTTGTCGCAGTAGTTTCATACAATCCTAGCTTAATCCTGAGACTGTGGACTGATTTTCCCAACTTCAGATTGTTTGACTGTGCACATGCCGAAAGTACACTAGAAAGAGTGATTGAATTAGGCAATATTCCTTGCCATTTCTCGTCTGTAAAGAGTTTCAGTGCCTCGTCTGGATAGCCACTTTGACTATATCCAACAATCATTGCTGTCCACGTAACAAAATCATATGCACAAAGCTCATCAAAAATTACACGAGCCTCAGCAATAGCTCCACATTTCATATACATATCTACCAGAGCTGTAACCAGGTAGGAATTTAGTTCAATCCCATTTTTTATGATATGCCCATGAACCCATTTCCCTTGATGTAAAGCCCTCAATTTAGCACATGCCGTTACTATACTCACCAAAGTATATTCATTACCTTCAACCAACCCATCCCTCATCCTATTGAATAAAACCAAGCCTTCTTCAGCACAATCATTCTGTACATAATCAACAATCATTGAAGTCCAACATACCACATTCCTATCCAAAATATCATCAAACACATCACGCGAAGATTCAACCTTTCCACACTTAGCATACATATCAACAAGCCCTGTCAACACAAAACTATTAGGATTTCCACCTTTTACAATATGGCCATGCAATTTCCTACCTTCATCAATATCACACAACTCACTACAAGCCTTTAAAATGATGGAGAACACGACATTGTCAAACAAAGTGAGCCCTTTCCTCATGAAATTATAAAACCCAATAATCTCATCATACTTATCATTCATAAAATACCATCTTATCATTGCTTTACAAGAAAAAAGATCCGGGTTCGGAATTTCATCGAACAGTTTGCGGGCATTCTTTAAGCGCCCAAATAGTCCATATAAACTAATTAACTTTGTTTTTAAGAGGACATCATGCGTTTCGCCGTGAACTACGAACAGGGCATGGAGTCTTTTGAGAGAAGAGAGGGTTTTGCAAAGACTCAGAAGTGCAAAACAGGGGTTTGGTGCCAAGCTTGATTCGGTGCTTATGGTGTTCGGCAGGAAATTTTGGCTGATTCTTGTTAAAGTGAAAGCTCTATATTGACTGAAGCGAGAGAGTTGTTTTTGCAGTTGAATGAAAATATTCATACTTCATCCTTCACAGCCACTGGGGTTGGCTGGGCTCTTGATTTTCAGTTACAAGCTTCCCGCTATTACGATGACATATTCTGAATTTCAAAACTTAATTTATAAATTTATTTCTTTTAATTTACTTATGTTTTATAATACTAATAGCCCAAGCTCAAATGGACAAACTAACATAATTCAAGTTAATTGATGATTTAACTTTATATTATGCACATTTGAGTTTGATTAAGAAATCTGATCCTTTTTTAATTTACTGAATTTCAGTGTCTAAAATACTGGTGAAATATTGAAAAAATTATTTTCAAATAAATAAATGTGTTTTTCAGTCACAAATTTTCACTAATTTTGTTCAAGTCAAGTTCATGTTCAAACGTAATTTTAACTTGCAAATATTTAATTTTTTTTTTCAATTTCAGCTTCAGATATATTTTTCTTCAATCTCAATCAAATGTTGATTGAATGCTTATTAATTTTAAATTTGAACCCTAACAATTATTATACATACTAGTGTTGGAAAATGGAGTATATAATAAAATACGATTAAGATATAAAAGTAAGCTATAACAATATATTCTCTTCAGGATTAAAAGAACGATAATGACACGATATGATATGAAGGTAAAACTATCTAATTTTTATTTTATATTTTTAATATGATAATAATTCATTTCATCAATACTATAATTTAGTTCCAATTCTCTAAATTTCAGATACTTACCTAAGTATTATTTCGTCACTTCTTCTTCTTAATATTACTCTCCAATATTTCTTTGAGCATCAATTTTTAAAATAAATCAACTTCTCCTCAAGCTAAGACATAAAGTTTAATATTAAATCTTTCTTTTCCTCTATAAACTATTGTAAAACTTTCTCTAAGTTTTTGCTCAAGTTTTGTATATTTATTAGCATAATATAGTTGTCCTTCTATTTTATTAGGGAATTTGTCTTTAATATCATTGTGAAAAAGCTAATACCTCCATGATTCAACAATATTATATTGAATTTGCACCAGGTATAATCACATACCCTGATAATACTTGATTTTAGACATTATGTTTGCTTATCTATCATTTCATTTTTTTTTGGTAAAATCGAATTTTTTATGTCATATCACTATTTTGTGCCTAATTCACTTCACTTGTACTATAAAATTTTGAATAAAAAAATATTTACTTTGTTTGAAATAAATATAATGTATAACTTTTGGACAGTTAAAAATTAATTGAACATGCTTGTCCAATAAGAGATTATAAAAACAGGCACACAGAATGATAACAAAGTTTTTTAAAAAGAAAATAAAAATTAATGTGTCTGCAAAGCTAAATAGACAAAGAGAATTGTATATTATGATTTGCTGGAAACACAACAAAAAGGGTAGATAGGGTGAGGGGATGTCGGGTAGCAATGTGGCTGTAAAAAGAGAGTAAAAAAAGAGCTGTTATAGAGGGGCATACATGATCAACAAGTGGTCGTTTCAAAATGCTGCAATAGATGCATGGCATGGATAATTGAGGCGGGCTTAATAATTTCAGCCCATACTTGTCAACCCTCTACATATGATAATTGAAAATGCCCTTCAATGCTAATTAGGGATAAAACATGACTTTTTCTTTCATATTGTCCCGCCTTCTTCTGATGAAATATTTTGCCCTCCTTCTAAACCCAAAAGGATGACATAGTACTAAAACTCATAGAGATAATGAATAATAATAGTCGGATTGGATTAAAGTAACAAAATTCTGATAATGAAATTTTTATGTTAAGAAATGTAGCTCAAAGTAATAATATAAAATAAGCAATAGAATAAGTAAAGAAGAGAGGGCTTTCTTATTTCATCAAGTATTCAAGTTTATCCCGTATCATATTTCATGTCTCTATTTATACTATTACATAGAAACTACAAAAGAATTGTCTTAAACATGATATTAACAAATTGATATCACGGGGGGAGGTTATGGAGATGTGGGAGTTACAATCATAATAGTGAGTAATAGTGGGAGGTTATTTACATCATAGATGAAAGTAGTGAGAGTAGCGTCATCTACATTAACTAGTAATTTACAACACTCCCTCTTCGATGTCTAAAAATAAATAATGTGCCTCATTAAAACCTTTAGGAAAAAATCACGTGAAAAATAGTGAAGGAAAAAAGAGTACGCACATTTGTAATACGCTTTGTTTGTTGTCTCGTTATAAACCTTGCCAGAAAAATCCAGTGGGACAAAACCTAAGTTAAGGAAAAAAGAATGCAACATGTATCTTATTCCCCTTCATGAAAACATCGTTTTATTTCTCGAAGACGACGCTTTCCAATCTTGTATCTCAACTTCTCAAATGTTGAGGTTGGAAATGCTTTAGTGAACAGTTCAACCAAATTATCACATGAATGAATCCGTTGAACATTAATTTTATCATTCTTTTGAAGATCATGCATGAAAAATAATTTTGATGAAATGTATTTTGTTCTATCTCCTTTGATGTATCCTTCTTTCAGTTGAGCAATGCAAGTAACTTTGTTTTCATATATCCTTTTTCAAAGGAAAACCACACATTTCGTGAATATGCTGAGTCAGTGATCTCAACCAAACACATTCCCAAGTTGCTTCATGGATTATATTATCTTAATATGATTTGAAAAAGTAGCAGCTATTGTTTGTTTCATTGAACACCATGATAAAGATATACCTTCATATGTGAGCAAATAGCTTATTTGAGATCAGGCTTTACATGGATCAGATAAATAACATGCATCTACGTAGCCGATCATTTCTAACTTGGATTCATTATAATAAAATAATCACATATCTATAGTTCCGCGAAGATATCTAAATATATGCTTAACAACATGCCAATATCTTCTTGTTGGGGAGGATATGAATCTTGCTAATAAGCTTACTGCAAAAATAATATCTGGTTGGATAGTGTTGGCAAGATACACTAGTGCCCCAATAGCACTAAGATATGGAGTTTCATCACTAACGAACTCTTCATCATTTTCTTGAGGGCGAAATAGATATTTATTTATGTCAAACGATCTCACAATCATCGAGGTACTCAATGAATGTACTTTATCCATGTAAAATTGCTTTATAACCTTTTCAGTGTATGTTGATTGATGGACCAATTTCATGTGTTACATGCTCAATTTTAAGGCCAAGACAAAATTTTGTCTGGCCAAGACAAAATTATCTTTCATTTCAAATTCTTTCTTCAAATACTTTACAACCTTTGGAAGCTCTTTAGAAGTGCCAATGATATTCAAGTCATCAACATACTCAACTATGATGACAAATTCAGATCCAGACCTCTTTAATAAAGATACCAGGGAAAATAGGGTCTATTTTACCCTTCCTTTAGCAAATATTCGCTAAAGTGATAATATCACATCCATCCTAATTCCTTCAATCAGTATAAGGAGTTCTAAAACTTTATTGAACATGTTTCCTTGGAGCTTTTATATGCTTCAGGAACTTTAAATCCTTCAGGGATTTTCATAAAAATTTCATTGTCCAGTGAGCCATATAAATAGGTTGTGACAACGTCCATCAACCGCATATCAAGCTTTTCACGAACTGCCCCATTTATTAGACACCTGAAGGTAATTGTATCTACCACCGGAGAATATATCTTCATATAATCAATGCCATACCTTTGCGAAACCCTTGTTCTACAAATTGTGCTTTATATCTTATGATTTCACCTTTCTCATTTCATTTTCACACAACAATTCACTTCTATCCCACCGGTTTGACACCTTCAGGTGGTCGTAATATTGGTCCGAAAACTTCACATTTTTGAAGTGAAGCTAATTCCGTTTGAATTGCGTTTTTCTATTTTGACTAATCATTTCTCTGTATACATTCATCGATAGATTTTAGCTCAAGATCATCAGCTTGTTGTATTACTTCAACTGCAACTTTATATGCAAAATTGTAATCAACAACAATATTATTTTGGTTCTACCTTTTTTTCGTGGAGATATAACTTATTTAGATCTCTTTATTTTCATCAGTACCAGGTACCTGAACCTCCCCTGAGGTCTTATCAATTGTATGTCTTGATGCTATTCTTGAGCAATTGCCTTCACACTATGATCAACTTGATCATTTGCTTCTTCTTTTTTTCGAGGATTCTTATCCTTGGTACCTATTGGTCTACCACGTTTATGGCATGTCCTAGACTCATTTTTATTATCATACTGTCCAACAAGGACATCAACTCGAATTGGAGCATTCACAGCCGGAATATATATTTTAGTAACCCTTGGAAGGTTAATAAATGCATCTGGCACTTGATTTGCAATATTTTGCAAATAAATGATCTATTGAATTTCTTATTTACAAGGATTTATTATAATGCATTCCAATCTATCTCTTTTTTGAGTTTTTTATTTTCTCTTGCTAATATTGGGAAAACTGATTCATCAAAATGACAATTAGCAAATCTGGTTGTAAACAAATATCCTATCATAGGATCCAGATATTTAATAATAGAAGGAGATTCATAACCAATATATATTCCGACCTTCTTTGGGGACCTATCTTTGTGCGTTGTGATGGAGCAATTGAAACATATAGCAAACATCCAAAAATTCTTCAATGGGAATATTTGGCTCCTGACCAAAAGCCAATTGTAATGGGGAGATCTCAAGATAACTAGTTAGCCTTAGTGCTGCTACATGCAAAATAGCATGTCTCCGCACTAAAAGGGGAAGTTTTGTCCTCATTAGCAATGGTCTAGCTATTAATTGGAGGCGTTTAATCAACGATTCTACTAGACCATTTTGAGTATGAACATGAATAATCGGATGCTCAACTTTTATTTCAGTGGATATACAATAATTATTAAAGGCTTGAGATGTAAATTCACCAGTATTATCAAGACGAATTGTTTTAATTGCATCATCTGAAAATTATGCTCTTAACCTTATTATTTGGGCCAACAGTCTCGCAAATGCCATATTACGAGTTGACAATAAGCGCACATATGACCATCTTGTAGATGCGTCTATCAAGACCATAAAAATAGTTGAATGGTTCACATGGAGAGTGTATAGGCCCACATATATCACCATGTATACGTTCAAGAAATGCAGCGGATTCAATCCATGCTGATGGTTTAATAATTAATTTTTTTTGAGAACAAACAGCACAAGAGAATTCCTTAAATTGAAGAATCTGCTTGTTCTTCAATGTTTGCTATTTAAATTCTCTATTCTGGGTATCATATTAGGACTAGGATGGTCCACCGGTCATGCCAACTGATAAATCATTAGAAGCAGTAAACTTTTTATTTACTTTGGCATGTGATTCAACCACACCAATGCTTGTGCGGTACAACTCAGAAGAAAATATAGGTATTTTTTCATGAACACATTTTTTTCCGCTTTTATTATAGTAATATAAAGGTATTCAATATTTCCTTCATTTGCAGTCTCAACATGGTAAATAGCTTTGAAACTCAACAAATTTCTTTGAGACTTGCTACATTACGGTGCATTATTAATGGTCAAAATCGTTCCTCCAGGTAGTAATAAGGCTGCTCTTCCTGAGCCCTCAATTAATTTTGTACTACCAGATATTATATTAATATAGGCCTTTTTCATAACCAAATAAGAGAAATATTTTTTTTTCTTAAAATTGTGTAAGTTATAGCACTATCCAGAAGGCACAAATCTTCATTACTCATCTTGGATCCAATTGAAGACTGAGAAATTTTATTTTCTTCCTAAAAATAAAAGTACACCATAAGAAATATTGAAAAATTAACAAGGCCATAAGCCAAACTTAAGTACTACATGAAAATAAAAACAACTTTAGGAACGAGACAAAAACAATACAGAAAATAAAAATTGCATAGTTGGATTCCCTAGTAAAATGATCAAACTTTAGTTTTAATCCCCAAAAAAGCCTTCAACTTCCAAATGGGTAAGATTATCGAGGCCTTCAAAATCATCATCTTTCAAAGCATGATTTTCCTCGGTATTATCATCATATTTGTTTGAAGGTCCTACCTCAAAATTATTTTAAAGGTCAAGTGAGATCCACTAGGGCATTAGTAGAAGATGCTCCAACATTATTTTCCTTTCTTTTGATGGAGTTTTGATAAAGCCTGACAAAATGCTCAAGCGCACGACATTTAACTTTCTAATGACCTTTCATTCCACAGTAGTGATAGTTATTTCCTTTGCCTCTTGAAGTATTATGTTTAGAACCCATATAGTTCTCTCATTTTTCACGACTACCACGATGACGATTATTATATTGTCTCTTGCCATTGCCATGCCCACGCACATACATGTGGCCACGATAATTATTTTCTTTTCTTTTAGACTTATCACGTGCTATTACCACATTCACTTCAGGGAATAGAGCTGACGCTGTGGGACGGGTTTCATGATTTTTCATCAAAAGGGTATTATGTTGCTCATCCTCCAGAAGGCTTGAGATCATCTCAGAATATTTTTTAAAACCTCTTTCACGGTATTGCTACTGTAACACCATATTTGAGGCATGAAAAGTCGTGAGTCTTTTCCGACAAATCCGCACCATTCAAAATATTCCCACATAATTTTAATTGTGAAGCTATTCGAAATACATCATGAGTTATACTCACTTACAGTAACAACCCGAACAGTCGTTCTAAGCTTTAGCATCTTTTTTGGTGATTTGAGACTTTGAGTAGCTTCATATGATGTATTATGACTCGCGTTTATGGTCGGTTTTAGTTTTTCGTGTGGTTCGGGATTGATTTGGAAGAATGATTATCGATTTGGAAGCTTTAAGTTGGAAGAATTGACCAAAGTTTGACTTTTGGATAAACGGGCTCGGAATCGAGTTTTGATTGTTTGGATAGGTTCGATGATTTTGGACTTGTACTTAACTTTCAGATTAGTTTTGGAGGTTCCTGAAAGAATTCGACTCTATTTCTCGAAAGTGGGCAATTTGAAGAACTTAAGAATTCATAAGTTTGACCAAGAGTTGACTTTGATGTTATTGGACTCCAATTGGTGTTCCGAGACTTTGGATAGGTCTATATAGTTGAATTGAACTTGTGTGAAAAGTTTGGAAATAATTCAAAGTGTGTAAGTGTGATTCAGACACCCTTTTGAAGGAATAAAGATTTAGCAACCAAAGAGAAATTTTATTCGGTTTGAACCTCGATTCTTTGTTGTGATATTCCTGTGGGTGTTTTGAGGCTTTGGATAAGTTTTTGTTGGGATGATTGGATTGAGTCCCCAAGGGCTCGGGTGTGTTTTGGATCATTGGTCGAAAGACTAGTTAAGTTAAGAATTTGGAGTTTGACCATGGCCAGTATCAACTCAAGGTGGCCTCTTTTCAGTATATTGAGTGTGCGAGTAGGTTCGTAGTATATTTTATGACTGAATGCATATATGATTTGTGTCCGGGAGGTTCCGAATGAGTTTTGGGTGCTAAAACAACATTTTTTATTGTTGATTTTTCTAGTGTGAATAATTACGAAAATGTTATTTATTTCTCTGAAATTTACAGACTTTCTTTAAAACTTCAAAATATCATATCTTCCTCATTTTAAGGCCAATTGGGTAATTCAAAAAGCTGTCTTGGGTGTAATCTTGCAAGGATTACATTGGGCTTATCAAATTTAAATTTCGGGGTCATCTAAGATCTGATTCGAGCTGGAATAGATGCTGCATTTTTTTTACTTGTTTTAGAATTTAGTCACTTTTTCTCACAAGGTTTTAGAGCTCGGATTCGGGCAATTTTGGAGAAAATTTTCACGATTTAGATTGGGGTAAGTATTTTTGACTCAGATTTATTTATATTTAATAATTCCAACCTTGAATTTAGTGATTGTTTGATGAATCAAATTGAAGAATTTGAGGATTTTAGTAAAAACTTTTCTAAAACATAAATTGTTGATTTGAGAGTCTATTTGATGTAGAATTTGGATGAAACACATATATTTGAACTCGTACAGGAATGAGTGTTCGAAATTTTTGAGTTTTGTCAAATTTGGGGTGCGGACCCGGGGTTGCTTTTTTGGGTTGACCTTTTTATTTTAGTTAAAAATCGAAGCTTTATTATTCAAATTTATTTTATATGGCTTTTATTTATGATATTAAGTTATTTTGGCTAGATTCGAGACGTTCGAAGGTTGATTTGCACGGGAAGGGCTTCTTAGAATATTGATTTAGCTTATTTGAGATAAGTGTCTTGCCTAGCTTTGGTGGGGGAATTTTTTCTACTAATTGATATTGTTTGCTACATGCAGGGGTGATGCATATACGAGGTGACGAGCGCATATGCATGTGCTAGGATTTTATGCTCGGGAGGGGGAAAGTATATGCTTCTTTGTCCATTTATTGAACTTGATGGTCGCTAACCTATGCTTCATTTAACTCAATGACAAATAAACTCAATTATCTACATTAGAAATCATGTTAGAACATATGACATCTTAAAAAGGATTGAATGTGTTTTTTTTGAGATTCATTTGCATACTTAGCTTGATCGTAATATTAGGAACCTATATCTATACATGTTATTGTTATGTTAATCGAACTTCTTTATTCATAATAAAAGATGATGATTGGGGCCTTAGGGATATGTTTGGAACGATAAATATTTTCGTGCGATTGATATGATGTTGGCAAGATGAGCATTTATGTGCGGTTTGAAATAAGATTGGTTTGATGATTATTACCATGTAAAAAGAAAGGAAGTTGGATTTTTGTTATGATTACTCATTACACTTACATGCCTTTTACTTGGGTTTCTATTAAGATTTTTTGTTTTGTATGATACTTTCTGTTTGAGTTCCTTATGCAGTTACCTCCGTGTTTTCCCTTTCGCATGTACTGTTATAGTTATGTCTTTACCTTGTCTGTTACTGTTACACCTACTCTTTTACTTGATTTACTTCTGCTACATGTCCTCTTCGAATTCATGCCTTTACTTGTTATTAGCGCATAAATGTTACACGCCTCAAATTGTCACGTGATTTTAGATGCCTTAACCTACTACATGTCTTCACTCACTACGTGCTTTCACTTACTACATGTCTTCACTTGCTAGACACTTTTACTTACCTTATGTATTTACTTATTAAATGTCTTTACTTGCTACATGCTTCTACTTGCTACATAATTTCATATATTAAATGCTTTCATTTGATCCCTTTACTTTCTTGACAAACATCTTTACTCATTTTATGTTCTACTCTCCTTTGCTTAACCGGATTGGTAACTTTTAGATTGGTTGTGCGTTATTCTTTGTGGAAGCCTTGTCATTATATACAATAGACTGACTTTTGATATTGGACTGCTCATCTTATTTTGTTTAAGTTATTTACCTAGTTAGATACTGTTTGTTCATTTTCTTCGTGTTACGTTGTGAACTTTTCCCACGTTTGGCTGTTGTTGCAGTTTCATATGATGTTAATGTATATTGGGTTTGGATTGTATGCCGCAACAACATTTATTAATATTGGGATCGGGTTGCATGCTGTAATAGTTTTTATTGAAATTAGGATCGAGTTGCATGCTGCAACAATATTTATTGATATTGGTATCAGGTTGCACAATGCAACAATATTTATTGATATTGAGATCGTGTTGCATGTCACAATAGTGTTAATTGAGATTGAGATCAGGTTGCACGCCGCAAAAGTATTTGTTAATGATGTTTGGTTATGATCCTTATGCATACTTCATGATTATTGTTTCCTTCATAGAAATGGTTATGAGGTTATGTCTTATTTGCCATGTCTATTAAATTGCCACATATCTCTGCAGCTGATGCTCTTACCATTATTCGACATGTCTCTTTCCTTGTTTCTTCTGCTTATTATCTTCACAGGAACATAGTAAGTGAGTATCTTTAACTAAAAATATCATCACTACTTCATCGAGGTTAGTCAAGATATTTACTGAGTACATGGGGTCGGTTGTACTCATACTACACTTCTGCACCTTGCATGCGGATCTTGGAGCTGCGTAGTTGTGGAAGACGAAGCCATGCATTGAAGATGTACCTGCGTTCCAAATTCAAGCTACCTCTTATTCATGGTAGTTTAGGATTTAGGTTTTGTTTATTTAAACTTCAAACATATATCGTATTTATCTCATACCGATTTTGTAAATTTAAACCGTAGTGGCTCATGACTGGTACTACCAATCCTTAAGGTATTTGTATTGAATTCAATTGTAATTTCTATTGTATATATTGTTGATTTCTCAATCCAGTTGTAACTTATACTGTTTGGATTACCTAGCGGGTTGAGTTAGGTGTCATCACGACTTAGTGGAATTTTGGATCCTGACAAGTTGGTATCAGAGCACTAGGTTCATAGGTTCTACGAGTCATGAACAAGTGTCAGTAGAGTCTCGCGGATCTGTATGATAACGTCCATATCTATCTTCGAAAGGCTACATGGCATTTAGGAAAGTTTCCTTCTTTCATTCCTTATCGTGCGATCTTGTTTCAGCTTGAAGCCTGCAACTTCGATTTCTTTCCATTCGTCCGCGCGTGATGTTGAAAATTGATAAGTGTGGAATTGAACCACTTATTAGTACCTTCTTGCTTTAGTATTTAGTCTAAAAGTAGTGATTTTTGCTCCCGAATCCAATAAAAATGTCACGACCCCAATTTTTCTCTATAGGATGTTGTGATGGCACCTAGTCTTAGAGACTAGGTAAGCCTAACATATGCACAATATTACCTGAGAATTTATAAAGAACCTTCAATTAACTCAACCACTATTATATAAAGAAACCCCGTAACTCACAGAACACAACTTCCCAAAATCTGCCGAATATAAGTCACGAACTCTACAAGATGGTATTGAACATTCCTATACATCAGTGTCTATAAAAGGATAAGAAAATGAAATAGACTAGATAGAGGGTAACTCCGAGACCTGCGGACGCCGGCAGGTATACCTTGAAGTCTCCGAGCTGGGCTCGTCTCATTAGTGCCTGGACCGGTAGGAGGTACCTGGACCTGCATAAAAGATGTGCAGAAGCATAGCATGTGTACACCACAACGGTACCCAGCAAGTGCCAAGCCTAACCTCGGTAGAGTAGTGACGAGGTTAGGTCAAGGCCCTACTAGAATAAATAAGAAATTGCACGAGTAACTAATAGAGTAATCATAATAATAACGGAAATGAAACAAGTAAGGAATATATAAAGATTGGCGACACTGAATTAAGACAAATAATGCATAACGAAAAAAAATAAGGAAATGTTATGCCAATGAAACAAAGCAACCAAAACACAAGTGAAGTAATAGAAAAGTATCAACAAGAGTCACTACCGTGGTACCACCTAGTAGTCTCAAATTACAAAACAATTAACAATCTTTCCTGATATCACAGCGGGAGCCTTGCATTTAGCTTTGAAAAATCATTTTTCCCAAAAGTAACTTCTCGCGTTTTAGCCCACCTTATCACACCGCGTGGCTTCAAGTAGTTCCCCTACTAGCAACACGCGTATCGAGCCCACCTTATCTCACCGCATGCGTTTCAACCCTAAATTCTTATATCACCACATGCGTATCAATATCACAATATATCACAAATCGCACCTCAAGTGCCCAATATTACAACTTGCCAAGAAACCAACATCAATAGTGTTTTCACAACAAATAGCCCATGGCTCAACCACAATATGCACAAGAGTCTCAACAATAACAACCAGAAGTGAATAACTCAACAAGAATAGTATTTCACTACTTAACAACTTTGCCTCAATATGAATCACGACCTTTATAGCTCAATACCAATTTTAACAATAAGATATTCCAAGAATAACAATTTCAAGTAAGGAACTCAACGGTTAAATAATGACTAAGTAATAGAAGAAACAATAATTTCAACCAGGCAAGTAAAGGAAAATAACAAGTAAGAGGTAAGGCAAGTAAAGCATGTGAAGATAGACTAAAGATAATGAATATAACATATTATGGTAACTCAATTAAAACAGTAAAAGAATCTATATAGCTAGAACTAGTCAATTACCACATTAAGCCCGCGTATACATTCGTCATTTGTGTACACAGCTTCCACACATCACAATTAACACAAAACAACACCAATCCTAAGGGGTAATTCCCCCACACAAAGTTAGGCAAGACACTTACCTCAAAACACATTAACTCAATCCACTAGTAAGACTTTCCCTCAATTATCCAACTTCGAATGGCTTGAATCTAGCCAAAACAACTTCATACCATAAATATAAACTATAGAAAACTATTCTGAACAATAAAGTTACGATCTTTACAGAGAAATAAAAAGTCAACTCAAAAAGTCAACTACATCCATTCGATAACGAGTCCAACTATACAAGAATTACATAAATCCGACCTCAAATCGCCTTTCAAATTCCCAAAATTTAGCCTAAGAAGTTTTCATAATTTTCCCCAAAATTTCAACTCAAATCACTAATTAAGTGATGAAAATAACAATGGTTTCGTGTAATATAGCCAAAATCGAGTTAGAATCTCTTACCCCGATGAATTTCTTGAAAGTCTCTTCAAAAATCGCCACAAACTGAGTTCGCTAGGTCTAAAAATGAATAATGAAATCAAACCGTTGAACTTAGCCCTTTTTCTGCCCAGTGATTCCGCATTTGCGGTCACTCAGTCGCATCTGCCAAAAAACCATCGCAGGTGCGGTTCCAACTTAAGTCACGAATTTCCACTTCTACGGACAAGATAGCTCACTTTGCTTGTGCACTTGTGGAGGGGCCTCCACTTCTGCAACCCCCGGCCCAGCCAGCCTTCTCCGCTTCTGCACATCCTCTCCCGCATCAGTGAGGCCGCTTCTACGGAACATGGACCACACCTGCGGTCCCAGCCGGGCATGAAAAATTTCACTTCTGCGGCTCAAGGGCCGCTCCTGCAACATCGCACCTGCGACCAAAATGCGCAGGTGCGATTGCACCAGTCACAAAAAAACTTCAGCAATCACACAAGTCCAATTTGGTTCTGGATTCAATCCGAATCATACCCGGGCCCCCCAGGACCCTGTTCGAATACACCAACAAGTTCTAAAACACATAACGGACCTACTTGAGGCAAAAAATCACATCAAACAACATCTATTCTACGAATCGCAACCCAATTCAAGCCTATTGAAACTATGAATTTTTGAATTCCAAAATTAATACCCATTCATACCATAACAACTCCGATATACTTCAAATTTTGCACACAAGTCATAATTGACATGACGGACCTATTCCAACATTCGGAATCAGAATCTGACCCTGAAATCAATAAAGCCAACTCCTGGTCAAACTTCTCAACCTTCCAAACCTTCAACTTTCTATCTTTCGCAAATTCAAGCCGAAATGACCTACGGACCTCCAAATCAACATCCGGAACCACTCCTAAGTCCAACATCACCATACGGAACTATTGAAACTGTCAAAACTCCATTTCGGAATCCTCCACATAAAAGTCAAACTATGATCAACTCTTTCAACTTAAGCCTCCAAATTAGGGACTAAGTGTCCTATTTTACTCTGAAACTCACCCAAAACCAAAACCAAACACCCCCGGAGAATCACATAACCATAATACCACATAGAGGAGGAAATAAATAGGGGATCGAGGCTAAAATACTCAAAACGACCGGCCGGGTCGTTACATCCTCCCCCTATTAAAACAAACGTTCGTCCTCGAACGAGTATAGACATACCTGAAGTGGTGAAAAGATGAGGATAACGACTATGCATATCATGCTCGGTCTCCCAAGTCGCCTCCTCGACTAGTTGACCCCTCCACTAAACCTTCACTGAAGCAATGTTCTTCGACCTCAACTTTCAGACCTTCCTGTCCAAAATGGCCACTGGCTCCTCAACATAAGATAAATCCTTGTCCAATTGGACTGAGCTGTAATCTAACACATAAGACGGATCACTGTGATACTTTCGAAGCATAGAAACATGGAATACTGGATGAACTGCAGCTAGAATAGGTGGCAACGCAAGCTTTTAGGCCACCTCTCCAATCCTATCAAGAATATCAAAAGGTCCGATATACTTAGGGCTCAACTTGCCATTCTTCCCGAACCTCATAACACCCTTCATGGGCGAAACCTGGAGCAAGACCTGCTCCCAACCATGAACACAACATCACGAACCTTCCGATCCGTGTACCTCTTCTATCTCGATTGGGCTGTACGAAGCCGATCTTGAATGTATTTAACTTTTTCCAAATCATCCTGAACCAAGCCTGTACCCAATAACCTAGCCTTACCCGGCTCAAACCAACCCACCAGAGACCGACACTACCTCCCATACAAGGCCTCATGCGGAGCCATCTGAATGCTCGACTGGTAGCTGTTATTGTAGGCAAACTCTGCAAGCAGCAAGAACTGATCCCAAGAAACCTCGAACTCCATCACACACGCACGAAGCGTATCCTCCAATATCTGAATACTGCGCTCGGACTGTCCATCCGTCTGAGGGTGGAATGCTGTACTCAACTCAACCCCGTGTGCCTAAATCACGCTGTACGGACCTCCAGAATCATGATGTTAACTGCGTACCCCCGTTGGAGATGATGGATACTGGCATGCCATGAAGTCGGACAATGTCGCAAATGTAGACCTGAGCCAGCTGCTCTAAAGAATAAGTAATCACCAGTGGAATGAAATGAGCTGACTTGGTCAACTTATCCCCAATCACCCATAAAGCATCAAACTTCTTCTGAATCCGTGGGAGCCCAACAACAAAGTACATGGTAATCCGCTCCCATTTCCACTCAAAAATCTCTAGCCTCTGAAGCAATACACCTGGCCGCTGATGCTCTTAATTTACCTACTGACAATTTAGGCACCGAGCTACATACTCCACTATGTCTTTCTTCATCCTCCTCCACCAATAGTGCTGCCTCAAGTCCTGATACATCTTAGTGGCACCCAGATGAATGGAGTACCGCGAACTGTGGGCCTCCTGAAAAATCAACTCACGCAAACTATCTACACTGAGCACACATAGCCGACCTGCATCCGTAACACATGACCATCCCCAATAATAACCACCTTGGCATTGCCATGCTGAACAATGTCCTTGAGGACAAGCAAATGGGGGTCGTCATACCGACGCTCTCTGATACGATCAAATAGAGAAGACTAAGAAACCACACAAGCCAAAACTCGACTCGCTCCGAAACATCCAATCTAACAAACTAGTTGGCCAAGGACTGAACAACCAACGCTAATGGCCTCTCCGCTGCCGGTAGATATGCTAAAAAGCCCAAGCTCTTTGTCTTACGACTCATGGCATCGGCCACCATATTGGCCTTCCCGGGATGAAATAGAATGGTGATATCATAGTTCTTATGCAACTCTAACCATCTACGCTGCCGCAAGTTAAGATCCTTCTATTTAAACAGATGTTGTAGACTCTGATGGTCGGTATAGGCCTCCCATGGGACACCATACGGAAGTGCCGCCAAATCTTCAAGGCATGAACAATAGCTGCTAACTCAAGGTCATGGACATGATAATTTTTCTCATGTACCTTCAGCTGTATAGACACATAGGCAATCACCCTACCATTTTGCATCAACACCGCACTGAGGCCAACACGCGACGCATCACAGTACACAATGTACGACCCCGAACCCATAGGCAACACCAATACTGGGGCTATAGTAAAAGCAGTCTTAAGCTTTTGAAATCTTTCATCACACTCCTCGGTCCACCTGAATAGAGCACCCTTCTGGGTCAATCTGGTCATAGGTGCGGCAATAGGTAAGAAACCTTCTGTGAATCGATAGTAATACCCCGCCAAACCAAGATAACTCCGGATCTCAGTAGCTGAAGACGATATTGGCCAACTCTGTACTGCTTCAATCTTCTTCGGATCTACCTTGATTCCCTCACTCGACACTACATGACCCAAAAATGTCATCGAATCAAGCCAAAATTCACACTTTGAAAATTTTGCATACAACTTCTTTTCTCTCAAGGTCTGAAGCACAATCCTCAGATGCTGCTCATGATTCTCCTGGCTCCGGGAGTACACCAAGATGTCATCAATAAACAAAATGACAAATGAGTCAAGATAGGGCTGGAATACACTGTTCATCAAGTGCATGAATGCTGCAGGGGTGTTGGTCAGCCCAAATGACATCACAAGGAACTCGTAATGACCATACCGAGTCCTGAAGGCAGTCTTCGAAATATCCGGATCTTGAATCATCAACTGGTGATAGGCTGACCTCAAATCAATCTTTGAGAACACTCTGGCACCCTGTAGCTGATCGAATAGGTCATCAATACGTGGCAATGGATACCTGTTCTTCACTATAACCTTGTTCAACTGTCGATAGTCAATACACATGCGCATTGAACCATCCTTGTTCTTTACAAACAAGATCGGAGCACCCCAAGGTAACACACTAGGAAGAATGAAGCCCTTATCAAAAAACTCTTGCAACTGCTCCTTTTAACTCCTTCAACTCCGCTGGGGCCATATGATATGGTGGAATAGAAATAGGATGAGTGCCCGGTAACATATCAATAACAAAATCGATATCCCTACCTGGCGACATGCCCGTAAGATCTGCCAGAAATACATTTGGATAGTCTCTCACTACCAGAACTGACTCAACGGTGGGAGTATCAACACTGACATCTCTCACAAAGGCTAGATATGACTCACATCCCTTTCCAACCAGCTGTTGTGCCTTAAGGAAAGACACCACCCTGCTAGGAACATAATCCAAAGTACCCCTCCACTCCAACCGCGCCAAACCTGGCATATCTAACATCACCATCTTGGCATGATAATCAAGAATAGCATGATAGGGTAACAACCAGTCCATGCCTAAAATAACATCAAAATCTACCATACTGATAAATAATAGGTCAGCTCTGGTCCTAAAACCACCAAGAATAACTAAACACGACCGATACACACCGTCAACAACAATGGAATCTCCTACTAGCGTGGACACATAGACAGGAGAACTCAAGGAATCACGGGATATACCCAAATATGGAGAAAAGTAAGATGACACATATGAATAAGTGGAGCCTGGATCAAATAAGACTAATGCATCTCTATGACAAACTGGAACTATACTTGTGATGACTAAGTCGGATGCAAACCCCTCCGTCCTAGTCGAAAGAGCATAACATCTGGCTTGGCCTCCCCCTCTAGGGTGACCCGATACCTGCCCGACCTCCACCTCTGGCTAGCTGTGTAGGTGGAGTGGCAACTGGTGCGGTAACCATGGCCTAAGAAGCCTGAGGACCTGTGAAAGACGTGAAGCCTGAGTGGTCTGTGGAGGTGCAGCCCTCCTGAGTTTGGGGTAGTCCCTCACCATATGACGAGTGTCACCACACTCAAAACAAGCTCTTGGAGGACGTGGCTACTAAGACTGGCTCGGGCCTGGTAGCTGGATTGACTACTGAAAGCACCCCGTGCAGGAGGTGCACTGGATATTGCCGGCGCATAATGGGCAACCTGAGACCTGGGAGAAGCCGGAATACCGTTGGAATCTAGAAGTGCTGAATGAACGGGTTAACTCACATAGCCTCTACCATGACGGGCTGAAGCTGGGGCACGATCACCATTATATGTGCCAGAGTCTCGAAGCTGGGTGGTACTTCTTGTACATCTGGAGTTTGATATGCTCCTCCTTAGATACTACTGCCCTAACCTCAAGCTGAACTAGGACAACTGGATGCACTAGTATGACCTTTGGGACCTGGTTAACCTGAAGCCACTGCTCTGGGGTACGAGTTGCGGGAGTTGTTGCTCCTCCCCTAGCCTCAGATGTGGCCGGTGCAAGTGGGATCAACCTTGCCTGAGCTAGAGTATCAAACATGCTCAAGAACTGGGCGAGGGTCACCTGAAGTGCAGGGGTAGCAATAGGTGTATCAGGTGCCTGCCCCCCAACTGGATCTACTGGTGCCTCTGCCCCAGCCCGGGGCTCTCACGGCTCTAGCAGGGGGCGAGGGTGTCTGATCATCCGATCCAGCTGTGCATGTCTTCACCATCAGTGAGAGAATAGAAAGATAGAGATTTTGAATTTTGAAGTCAACAAATTCACACGATAAGGAATCAATAGCTTCCTGAAGATAAGTACATACGTCTCCCTACCAACTCTACTAAACATGCTTGTGACTCATAACACCTATGAACCTAGAGCTCTGATACCAACTTGTCACGATCCCAGTTTCCCTCCATAGGATGTCGTGATGGCACCTAGTTTCTGAGACTAGGTAAGCCTAACATACATACAATATTACCTGAGAATTTATAAAGAACATTCAATTAACTCAACCATTATTATATAAAGAAACCCCGTAACTCTACAGAACACTACTTACCAAAATTCGGCGAATACAAGTAACAAGATCTATAAGATGGTACGGAACATCCCTATACATCAGTGTCTATAAATGGAAAAGAAAAAGAAATAGACAAGATAGAGGGTGACTCCGAGGTCTGCGGACGCTGGCAGGTATACCTTGAAGTCTCCAAACTGGGCTCGTCTCACTAGTTCCTGGACAGGTAGGAGGTACCTAGATCTGCACAAAAGATGTGCAGAAGCGTAGCATGAGTACGCCACAATGGTACCAAGTAAGTGCCAAGCCTAACCTGGATAGAGTAGTGACAAGGTCCAGTTAAAGCCCTACTGGAATAAATAAAAAACTGAATGACCAATTAACACTGTAATCATAATAACCATGGAAATGAAACAAGTAAGGAACATATCAAGATTGGATACACTGAATTAAGACAAATAATGCATCACGGAAGAAAATAAGGAAATGTTATTCCAAGGAAACAAAGCAACCAAAACACAAGTGGAGTAATAGAAAAGTATCAACAAGTGTCATTATCGAGGTACCGCCTCGTAGTCTCAATTCACAAAACAATTCACAATCTTTCCTTATATCACCGCGGGAGCGTTGCATTTAGTTTTGAAAAATCATTTTTCCCGAAATAGCTTCCTGTGTTTTAGCCCACCTTATCACATCGCGAGGCTTCAAGTAGTTCCCCTACTAGTAACACAAGTATCAAGCACACCTTATCTCATCGTATGTGTTCCATCCCCAATTCCTTATACCATTGCGTATCAATATCATAACGTATCACAAATCGCACCTCAAGTGCCCAATATTACAACTTTCCAAGAAACCATTCACAACAAATAGCCTATGGCTCAACCACAATACGCACAAGTGTCTTAACAATAACATCCGGAAGTGAATACCTCAACAACAATAGTATTTCAGTACTTAACAACTTTTCCTCAATGAGAATCATAGCCTTTATAACTCAATACCAATTTCAAAAACAAGATATTCAAAATAACGATTAAATACTGACTAAGTAATAGAGGAAACAATAATTTCAACTAGACAAGTAAAGGCAAATAAAAAGTAAGAGGCAAGGCAAGTAGCATGTGAAAGTAGACTAAAGATGATGAGTATAACATATTATGGTAACTCAATTAAAGGCATTAAAAGAATCTACATAGCTAGAACCAGTCACTTATCACATTTAGCACATGTATACACTCGTCACCTTTCGTACATGGCTTCCACACATCAAAATTAACACAAAACAACACCAATTCTAAGTGGTAATTCCCCCACACAAAATTAGGCAAGACACTTAACTCAAAACACGTTAACTCAATCAACTAGTAAGCCTTTCCCTCGATTATCCAACTCCGAATGGCTCAAATCTAGACAAAACAACTTCATACCATAAATATAAACTATAGGAAACTATTCCGAACAATAAAATTACGATCTTTAAAGAGAAATAAAAATTCAACTCAAAAAGTCAACCCGGGCCCGTGCCTCGGGACCTGACCAAAATTACAAAATCCGAACACCCATTCAATAATGTGTCCAATCATACAAGAATTACTCAACTCTAACCTCAAATTGCCTTTCAAATTCCCAAAATTTAGCCTAAGAGATTTTCACAATTTTTCCTTAAATTTCCAACTCAAAATACTAATTAAATGGTGAAATTAACAACGATTATTCATGTAATATAAACAAAACCGAGTTAGAATCTCTTACCCCGATGAATTTCTTGAAAGTTTCTTGAAAAATTGCCACAAGACGAGCTCTCTAGGTCCAAAAATGAATAATGAAATCAAACCCTCAATCATAGCCCTTTTTTTGCCTAGTGATTCCGCATCTACGGTCTATCAGTTGCATCTGCGACGTAGCACTTGCTAAACACCATCGCACCTGCGATTCTAGCTTAAGTCTCAAATTTCCGCTTCTGCGGACAAGATAGTGCACCTGCACTTTCACACCTATGGAGGGGCCTCCGTTTCTGCGACCCCAGGCCCGACTAGCCTTTTCTGTTTCTGCGCATCCTCTCCCGCAACAGCGAATCCGCTTCTGCAGAACATGGACCGCACCTGCGGTCCCAGATGGGCATGACAAATTTCTCTTCTGTAGCTCGAGGGCCGCTCCTGCGGCGCTGCATTTGCGACCCAAAATGCGTAGATGCGATTGCACCAGTCACAATAAAACTTCAGCAATCACACAAGTTCAATTTGGTTCCGGATTCAATTCGAATCACAGCCGGGGCCCCGGGACCCCTTCCAAATATACAAACAAGTTCCAAAACACATAACGGTCCTACTCGAGGCCAAAAATCACATCAAACAATATCGATTCTACGAATCGCAACCCAATTCAAGACTATTGAAACTATAAACTTCAAAATTCCAAAACTAATGCGGATTTATACCAAAACAACTCCGAGTGACTTCAAATTTTGTACATAAGTCATAGTTGACATGGCGGACCTATTCCAATTTCCAAAATCAAAATCCGACCCTGATATTAATAAAGTCAAGTCCCGGTCAAACTACTCAACCTTCAAAACCTTTAACTTTCTAACTTTCACCAATTCAAGCCGAAACGACCTACGGACCTTCAAATCAACATATGGAATGCTCCTAAGTCCAAAAAATCACCATATAGAGCTATTGGAACCGTCAAAACTCCTTTCCTGAGTCGTTTACACAAAAGTCAAACTACGGTAAACTCTTTCAACTTAAGCCTCCAACTTAGGGACTAAATGTCCCATTTCACTTTAAAACTCACTCGAAACCAAAACCAAACACCTCTGAAAAATCACATAACCATAATACAACAAAGAGAAGACAATAAATATGGAATCCAGGCTAAAATACTCAAAACGACCGGCCGAGTTATTACAAAAAATGTACAAGAAATCTAACTCCAAGAGGAGATATTCCAGCTCAGAACAAGCAAGAGGCGAAGTACAAAGAATAGTGCGGTCCACAATATTTCATCTGCGGCATGCAGAAATGGTATGCGGCCGCAAAAGAGAAACTGAAGCTCCAAGGGAATCAGGTAGAAGTGCGGTCCGTAGGCCAAAAAGTGCGGTCTCACTTGAGGCTCGTACTGATGAAGACTGAAAGATTAGAGAGGTTGAAATTGAACAAGTCTGAAACCTCCTCAAAATGCGCTAGGCATCCAAATTGTGCGATTGCAAAAGTTGAAGTGTGGTCGTAGAAGCTTATGCACGGCCGCAGAATACCTCGAACTGAAAAGCCCCTGCAAGAGCAACAAACTAAAGTGCGGCCCGCAGAACCCTTCGAAGGGTATTTTTGTCAAATTTTAGATCACTATAAATAAATTAGGAACACTTGTTTAGGGCAACTTTTGTACTTCTGCAGCAGCTGGCGGTTATATTTAGCCATTTTGGGCAATTTAGATCAACAATTAGCAAAGACCCATTAATTTTATCTTTAATTCTAGCTTTATTTCTTCAATTACTTCTTCTTTTTATTTTTTCATATCAATGATTATGAGTAGCTAGATATTATTTCGGATTGTGATCCAACCCTAATGTGTAAAACTTATGGGTATTTAATATTAGTGCTTGCTATTGATTTGGTGGATGTTATTTAGCCTTGTTTATGATTTATACTTAGAATAAATGGTTGCAAATATTGATTCATGCCTGTTTGACTTCATTCTTACTTGAAAAAGAGGGATTTAGTCTAGGAAAACTTGGCTAACAAGAAATTGAACTAGTTAAAGTTTTGATTAATTTTATTAAAAAAGTTGAACTAGAGATAGAGGTAATCCAACTTGGACTCATATTCAATTGTTTAAATTGATACCCATTTGGTCTTGAGAAAGCTAATTTGGGTATAATCACTCTTTAACCGAGAGGTATTGAGTGAGTACTTGAGCATTAACAGTCATAACAAACCCTGATCTACCAGAAAGCATAGATTTACTCTATCCATTATGTTTACACCTAGGTGAAGGTTACAACCCTAGGATTTTTCCTTATTTGATAGAAAACATCAAAAGTATTTCAATCATTATT
Organism: Nicotiana obtusifolia; assembly: GCA_002018475.1. Classification (NCBI taxonomy): domain Eukaryota; kingdom Viridiplantae; phylum Streptophyta; class Magnoliopsida; order Solanales; family Solanaceae; genus Nicotiana; species Nicotiana obtusifolia. The sequence continues at coordinate 113,924 of MCJB01000925.1, read as the reverse complement.
TTCTCACTAGTTAAATCTCTTAGCAGTTAATTTAGACAACAATTACCCACTTTTGTTTAGAAGATAAATTCAGTTATTTCGAGTTTCTTTTCTTGAGTGTTTACTTTAACGCCACTTTAAACTCCTTGTAGATTTTACCCCGACTCACGTTGGATTTTATTATTGTAACAACCGTTTCATACTCCTTAATTGGGTGTGAATTGGACGTAATAAATTTTTGGCGCCATTGCCGGGAAGTTTAAAATGTTAGCTGTATACTTGAGTTTGTTGCTTGAAGTATCTTCTTTTACTTTTGTGATTCTAATTTGTTGAAGTGATTGTAGGTTTCAAATGGCGAACAATGAACTTAAAAACTTGCCATTGGTAGAGGAAGATGGCGAAGAGGAGCAACTTGATGAAATTCCTCAAGATCCACAACAAAACCGCTGAGGCCGGATAACAAGACAATGTTCCTCCGCCTCCCCCGCCTCCCCTTCCTTCCCCACCTCCACCACCAGCACCAGAACCACAAGTGGTGCAATATCAGATTTTTTCCAATGAAGTTTATTTAAGTGCCATAGTCCCCCCTCGCATTAGGGCGGGAAAATTTCAAATTATCAATGTGATGTTCACTTTTCTCGAGCAACGAGGTTATTTCACCGGGGCACCGAGTCAAAATATTTACAATTATTTGAAAGGCTTTGTGGATACGTGTTGGGGGACCAAACAAACTAATGTTTTGGAAGATGCTTTGTGGTTAAGGCTCTTTCCCTTCTCACTAAGGGGTAAGTCTTTAGATTGGTTGGAACGCTTACCTAATCATTTTATCTATATTGGGGATGAATTCTCGGCGAAGTTTATTTCAATGTTCTTCTCTCACGGGCACATGGCTACTCTCCTGGATGAAATATTGGCTCTCAAGCAAGAGCCAATAAACCTTTTCATGAAATTTGGGAGCCATATCGGAAAATGGTGAAGGAGTGCCCGAACAATGATATGATCGACAACATCCAACAAACTTTCTACCGTGTATTAGTACTACGAATTGATATGTGGTCAATAAATTGGCCGAAGGAAACTTTATGACAACATCTTATGCGGAGGCATGTGAGATTATTGATGAGATGGCGAAAACTTCTTCGGCTTGGCAATCACGAGGTAATGTTCCCCAAGGTGATCCTAACATGATCACCCTTCATAAAGAGTTGCAAGACCGTGGGCATGATATTGCTAAATTGACCACAACCATGACTCAACTTGCTAAGGCTCAACTTCGTCAAACTCAAGGTCCTAAGCAAGTTCATGCTATGGAGGGAGTGAATGTCTTGGCGAACAAGAAGAGGACTAAAGGTCCACAATTTCAATCCCGAGTAGAGAATTATGCACACGATGATAGTAGCTATGACCAAGATGAATCTTATCAAGAGAAAGAACAAAAGGTACAATTTGTGAATAATTTCCAAGGGCAACAGAGCAATTTTCAAGGCTCCAATCAAAATCAATGGCTTTATGAAAATAGACAAGGCGATTGGGGTTCTAACAATTATGGGAATTGGCATAACAACAACAATAACCAAGGGAATTGAGGAGGCAACAATCAAGGAAATTGGAGAACTAATAATAATCATGCAAATCGAGGTTTGGGTTTTCTAAGGCTCCCAATGTACCAACAACCGAGCAACTTACCTCCTTATCCTTCTCACGGTTCAAGTTCTTCAAACAATAAAATGGGCCGTATTGAGAACATGTTCAAGAAAATAATGAAAAATAATGCGGATTCGGATGCCCAACTTGCCTCACATACCACATCAATCTGTAATCTTGAAGTTCAAATGGGGCACATCTCTTAAGCTCTTAATACTCGTCCTAAGAGTGCATTACCTAGTGAAACGGTAGTGAACCAAAAGGGTGGTAATAATACAGGGCATGCTATAGCAACTATCACAAGAAGAGGAAGAGGCAGGACTGCACCCACCTTGAATGAAAAGCGACTAGTGGATGATGACCAAATGATTCAAGAGGAGGAAATATCACGCAATGATGTTTAAGTACATGATGAGGTTAGGATTGATATTGATGATATTGTGGAGGAGACATAAGGAGAGGTTATCCGATCTAGGGAACACATTATTGACATACCGAAACCGCTAGTGCAAAAGGCTAAGGCTCTGGTGCCAAAGCATCCACCTCCTTATCCTCAAAGACTTGCTAAACAAAATGTTGCGAAACAATTCAAGAAGTTTATTCAAATGATGAAATATCTCTCTATCAACGTGCCGTTGGTAGAAGCTTCGGAATAAATGTCCGGTTATGCCACCAAGTTTATGAAAGATCTAAAAGTATCAAAGTCACTCATCAAGTGATTGCAATTGATCATTCATGTACCGACCCGACCAGTCGTTTTGAGCTTTAGCATTCCGTTTAGTGGTTTGAGACTTTGAGTAGCTTCATATTATATATTACGAGTTGCTTGTATGGTTGGTTTTGATTTTCAAGCGGTTTGGAATTGATTTGGTAGAATGATTCTCGTTTTAGAAGCTTTAAGTTGGCAGAGTTGACCAAGGTTTCACTTTTGTGTAAACGGACTCGGAATATGGATTTGATTATTTTGATAGGCTCGTATGATGATTTTATACTTGTACGTATGTCCGGATAAGGTTTCGGAGGTTACTAGAAGAATTCAACACTATTAGTCAAAAGTTGACAATTTGAAGAACTTAAGAGTTCATAAGTTTGACCAAGAGTTAACTTTGATGTTATTAGACTCCAATTGGTATTCCGAGACTTTGTTTAGGTCTTTATACTTGCATTGAAATTGTGTGCAAAGTTTGAAAGTAATATGAAGTGTTTAAGTGTGATTCAGACACTCTTTTCCAAAGAATAATATTTAACAACTTAGAATTCTATTTGGTTTGAGCCTCAATTTTTTGTTGTGATGTTCCCGTGGGTGTTTTGAGGCTTTGGATAAGTTTGGATGATGTATTTGTACTTGTTGATTAGATGGGGTCCCGGGGGGCTCGAGTGTGTTTTGGATCATTCGGTGAGAAACTAGTTATGTTAAAAAATTAAAGTTTGACCATAGTCAATATCAGATCAATATGACTCATTTTCGGTGTTTTGAGTGCGCGAGCAGGTTCGTAGCGTGTTTTATGATTGAAATACATATATGGTTTGTGTCCATGTAACGGCCCGACCAATCCTTTGTAGCATTTGCATTCCATTCAGCTATTTGAAGTCTTGAGCAGCATCGTATGATGTATGTGTCTTGTGTGAATCGTCGATTTGGGTTTTCAGGTTATCCGGAAGTGATTTGAGAGAATGAATTTCATGTTTGAAGCTTTAGGTTGGAAGAGGTGATCAAGTTTGACTTTTGTGAATTTGACCCCGAAACGGAGTTTTGATGATTCTGTTAGGTCCGGATGGTTATTTGGGACTCGATCGTATGCCTGGATTTGCATTTGGATATTTTTAGAAGGATCGACACTAATTGGCGAAAGTTGAAAATTTGAAGGTTGGGGAAGTTCATAAGTTTGACCTAGAGTTGACTTTTATGATATCGGGTTTGGATTGTGGTTCCGAGAATTTGAAATAGCTTCGTTATGTCATTTTGGACTTGTGTGCAAAATTTGGGTTCATTCCTAGTTGATTTGATATGTTTCGGCACGAGTATTAGAAGTTGAAAGATTCAAATTATGTTTGCTTTGAGGTGCGATTCATCGTTTCGATGTTGTTATGTGTGATTTGAGACCTCAGTAGGTTAGTGCTATGTTATTGGACTAGTTGGTATATTCGGATAGGGTCCCGAGTGGCTCAGAAGAGTTTCAGATGAGGTTTGGTTCGTTTGGATCATTTTTGGCTACGCTGGTGTGGCTAGGCTTCTGGTGTTGCGCACCTGTGGTTGGTTTTGTGCAGGTGGGTGCTCGCAGAAGTGGTAATGCGGTCACACCCGCAAAAAGGGCGGAGTTTGGAGTCTTCGCAAATGCGGAAATTGGGACGCATCTGTGGCCCCGCAGAAGCGATGGTCTTGGGCGCGGAAGCGAGCTGGAGTGCAGAAGCATGTTTGTTTCGCACCTGCGGTTGCGCAGAAGCGGATGAAGATCCGCAGGTGCGAGGGGTATGTTGGTTAGCGGTTATCGTAGAAGCGAAAGTTTAGTCGCAGAAGCGACGCCGCAAAAGCGGCTGGGATGTCGTAGATGCGACGATGCCTGGGCAGAAGTTATAAAATCGAGGTTTTTGGTTCTTTTATCATATTTTGAGATTTGGGGCTCGGTTTGAGGCGAGTTTTGAAGCAATTTTCATCATGTGGATTGGGGTAAGTGTTCTAAACTTGGTGTTTATTATATTTCGCGAATCTATCTTCATTTTTGGCAATTGGATTATGAATTTTAAAGAGAAATTGGGGATTTTAGCCTAATGTTTCATAGAGTTAGTTTTTGAGTTTTGAATATCCATTCGGAGTCGGAATTGGGTGAAACTAGTATGGTTGGACTCGTAATTGAATGGATATTCACATTTTGTAAGTTTCAAAATCGAGTTCTAAGGCACGGGTCCGAGTTGGACTTTTGGATTGATTTTGGACTTTTGATTAAAGATTCGATCTTTATCGATTGTGTTTGTTTCCATTGGAATTATTTGATGTATTTGAGCCGTTCGAAGGTTGGTACGTGCGGGATGGCATTTTGAAGCACTGCTTGGCTTTCTCGGTATTGGATTTGGCTTGTTCGAGATAAGTAACACTTCTAAACTTTGTGCTGAGTATGTGTTATGTGACTTGTTCGGAGGTAACACACATGCTAGGTGATGGGCGGTGGGCGTGCACCGTAGTAATTGTGACTCAATCGATTCCGTAGAGCTGTGTAGTCAATTAACTTGTATTTTCCATGTGTTAGAAAAACTGAGCTGTGACTCATGTTAGAAATCATGCTTAGGCAAATGCTGATATTATTGAGACCCAATAAGGTTATTTCTGTTGTCGAATTATATGTTTAAATTGTAACTTCGTACGCAGTCATATTCGTTCATTACATATTATATCTCAGTCTCTGCTGTTATTTATTGATACATCATATCATCATTTTGGCTAGTTTCATTACATTGTGAGCTCGAGAGATTGGAGAGATTGATGACTGAGTGAGGTTGAGGGCCTGATTGTGAGAGATATTTATGAGATCGGGCTGAACACCACACCATGATTTATTTATTTATGCCTGGATTTGACTTATTATAGCACTTGGGCTGAAGGAGCCCCTTCAGAGTCTGCACACCCCCGGTGAGCGCAATTGTTATTTATATTTGGGGTGGATCTTCCCTGGGCTGGATGTTCCCTATACAGTACTGAGTGACTAGATGTCAGCCACTATTTATATTTGGGATGGATCTTCTCTGAGCTGGATTTGCCCTATACAGTACTGAGTGACTGGATGTCAGCCACTATTTATATTTGGGATGGATCTTCCTTGGGTTGTATTTGCCCTATACAGTACTGAGTGACTGAGTGATTATTTATTATATTTTGGATGGAGTTCCTTGGGCATGAAGTTTCCCTATACATTTCTATTGAGGGATGGATCTTCCCTGGGTTAGACCTGCCCGTATAGAGCAGTGAGATTGAGTACTCTGAGAGTGTGAGTACATGAGTTCATCATTGAGATGCATTGCATTTGACATGCGTACTTGAGATACAGGCATAGAGATGCATTTCCTCATGCTACATTTGGTGACATTCATGATTTCACCTGTATATTGACATGTACGCATAGAGATGTATTTTCCTCATGCTATCTGAAGATGAACCATCTTGTTTATTGTTAAAAGGTTTTTTGGGAAAATCACAGTTTTCAAACTTATTCTTATATTTTGAGGTTTTCGGTGAAAATTTTGGGATCTACTGTTATACTTGAAAAGCATGCCTATTTTTTATAACTGTAAACCAGCTAAATTATTTCTTGTACCATCTTTATCATATTGTTATGAGTTGTTGCTGGTTATTGGAGTTGGACCCTGACCCTTGCCCCAGCTCGTCACTACTTTTAACCTAAGGTTAGGTTTGTTACTTATTGAGTACATGGGGTCGGTTGTACTCATACTACACTTCTACACCTTGCGTGCAGATGTTGGATGCTGATGCTACTGTGCACGACGAGAGCTGGATTTAAAGACGTACTTGCGTTCCGGTCATAGCTGCTTCTTGATCTTGGTAGCTTTAGAATTATAATCTATTTCCTGTGTAGTTCAAATAGATGATGTAATTTATTTCATACCAGCTTTGTAAATTCTAAATCTTAGAAGCTCATGATTTGTCCTACCAGTCATTGGGAA
>MCJB01000925.1:22014-107607 GCA_002018475.1 Nicotiana obtusifolia | reverse complement strand
GGGGGGGGGGGGGGTTGTATAAAATTCAATTATCTCATCTTTGATTCACATCAGTATTATTATATTATGTTATTTTGTTAATTGGCTTACCTAGCGAGTTAGGTTAGTTGCCATCATAACGGTTTGGATTTTTGGTCGTGACAGTCCGGGAGGTTCCGAACGAGTTTTGGGTGCTAAAACGAAGATTTTCTTATTGCTGGTTTTTTTAGTGTAAATAATTTCGAAAATGCCATTGAAATTTTTAGATTTCTTTTAAAACTTCAAAACACCATATCTCCCCCATTTTAAGGTAAAATTGGGTGATTCAATGGGCTATCTTGGTTGTAGTCTCGAAAAGATAGTGTTGAGCTTATCAAATGTAAGTTTTGGTATCATCTAGGACCTGAATTGAGCTGGGACATCTGCTGCATTTTTTTTTCTTATTTTGGAATTTAGTTACTTTTTCTCACAAGGTTTTGGAGCTCGATTTTGGACGATTTTGGAGGAAATTTTTACTACTTAGATTGGGGTAAGTATTTTTTACTCGAATTTATTATTATTTCATGGTTCCAACCTCGATTTTAGTGTTTGATCAATAATTTAAATTGGAGAAATTGAAAATTTTAGTAAAAACTTTCTAAAACACAAAGTGATGGTTTGAAGGCCGATTTGAGGTCAGAATTGAATTATTTTGATATGATTGGACTCGCATCAGAATGGGTATTAGCAATTTGTGCGTTTTGTCGGGTTCCGAGGTGCGAGCCCAGGGTTGAATTTTTTGGTTTTCATTAAAGATTGAAACTTTATTATCCAAAATTATTTATATGCCTTTTATTTATGATATTAAGTTATTTTGGCTAGATTTGAGCCGTTCGGAGGTTGTTTCGCACGGGAAGGGCTTCTTAAAGTATTGATTTAGCTTCTTTCAGGTAAGTATCTTTCCTAGCTTTGTGTGGGGGAACTACCCCTTAGGATTTGAGTTGATTGTGCTTTTTTTATTTTGTGAAAGCCGTGCATGCAAGATGAAAAGTGGGTACACGGGCTATATGTGGTATTTGATCGGTTTAGTCTTTTTTGACTCTTTTCATGCTTTTAATTGAATTTGTCATACATATTATATCTTTTATTGTTAATCTACCCTTACATGTGTTAACCTATCCTTACATGTTTTATTTGACATGGTTAACACTTTCTCTATCTCTTACTTGTTATTTTGCTCTTACATGCTTTAGTTGAAGTTATTGCCTTCCTTATTATCTTGTTAATTCTTTAATTGTTGAGTTACCTTACTTGAAGTTGTTATTTCATGGACTATCGTCTTGTTGAGTTATTGGTATTGAAGTTGTGAAAGCCGTTATCACGTTGAGGCGAAGTTGTTAATTGTTGGGATATATTTCTTGTTGAGCTATTCACCTTTATTTTGTTATTATTGAGATTGTTGTTCATATTGTGGTTGAGCTGTGGGCTATATGTTGTGGAAAATTTTGTGCTGATGATATTTGGCAAATTGTGGCATATGGGCACTTGTGGTGCAAGTTGTTATTGTGTTGTGATATTGATGCGCATGCGGCGGTATAAGGATAGGGGTTAATGGTTATGTGACTACATAAGGTGGGATTTATGTGTGTGTTGCAAGTAGGAAAATTACTTGAAGCCATGTGGCGACATAAGGTGGGCTAAAGTGTATAGCTATTTAGGAAAAAAATTATTTTCAAAACTGTCTAAATATAAGGTTCACGCGGCGTATTAGGTATGATTGTGATTATGACTTGTGAAATGTAGTTTTGAGGCGATACCTTGGTTGTGATTCTTCTTGTACATTCTATGTTGGGACAACTTGTTGATTTGAACGGTGATGTTCAGTTAAAAATGCATATATTTAAGCATTATTGCCTCATATTATAGCACTTTTAATAAATTTTTGAGTATTGAATATTATACTTTAACTATGTAGGAATGAAGCAGTGTAAAGATGGAGAGATTTGGAGCAAAATCGAATATAATGTGGAAGAAAAAGAAACGAAAATAAAACAATTAAATAGGAAAAGACAAAGTGAGACACCCTTTGGTGTTTCTCCCCCAAGTGGAAGACAAAAGAAAAGGAAATAATTCTCAAAGGTAAACCAAGAAATTTGAATCGAAAACGGCAACACGTACTGGGTCCGCTGGCCTGGACCCTGCGTTGTGAGATTTTTCCTATTTTGCCCGGGACAAGGTTATTTCGGCCCTATACGGTTCCAACTCGTATAAAAGGGGTTCTAAACATAATTTGGAGGGGATCTAACATATTTTAAAGGAGAATTCACGTGCAGGAACACAAACCACTCTTGGAGGAGGCTTCCAACTAGCTTTTCTTCTCTTCTCTTCCTTTAATTTCATAATTTATTAGTTTTAGAGGTGTGGGTACTACATGAACGTTGTAGTTTGAATCTTGAACTTTTCTTATTATTTTATCATATTGGTTTATTTATTCAATCTTGCAATTAATTATTTGATTGTTTGATCACCAATAAAATACAATCTATAAATCTAGGATTGAACTCGAGAGATGGAATTATAGATTGCATATAAGATTGAGTAGAGCTAGATCTTGAACATGAGTATTGGGAACAGATTTGCGGTTAGGATAGGGATATAAATAATCGCCTTGATTGGTTACTATACGGGAATTATTAATGCGTTCTTGTTAATCCTAATTCCATAGGAATATAGGCATTAGGTTAGCTTGAATAGGCGAGTAGTGCTTCGGGAGAATACGACGAGTAATATTAACCCTGTTAACTGATAAACCATATAAACTAATTAGATAGTTTAAGTAGAAGACTCAACGGGATTGTTAGCTAACCCATAACTCTGGAATATTTTCTCCCATTGAATTCGTCTTTAAGCTTGCCGACTTATTTTCTGTAATCGCTTAGTTTGCTATGCTAGACTAGTTTTAGTTAAATATTCACATATTAGGAAATCGCTTAAACAGATTAATTGTCTTAGTTTAATTTAGTAAATAGTTAATCACAAGTCCCTGTGGGTACGATATCTGGACTTACAATCCTATATTACTTGTCGACCACGTATACTTGCGTGTGCATTTGGGAGAAACAAACGGTTATTGTTCTTCCTTTGATCATTCATCCGCATTTTGATTGTGTTTGATTATTCGTTGTTATCTTTGTGTTGGAAAGATTGTGGCTTTTTGTACGAGTCATGCATTCTATGTGATTTGTTGATTTCTTTTTAACATGCCAATATGTGCCTCCATTGTAACATGGTAAATTGATTGTCAGTGTGAATTTAATTGCGTGGATTCATTATATCATATTCTGTTGAGTTGTTGGTAACATAACGATTTGAATAATAGAATTATTGTCATGCTTTATTCTATGCGTCTATTAAGATAGAACTCATATGTCACCCGGTGCCTTATTATTTTAAATGGTTATCGCCCTTTTACTATAATTCGGTTCTCAAATTATACTCAACACCCTGTTGATTGGTTACCTTACTTAAAATTGTTATCACATTTCTCTTTTAACAAATTTTTTATTTAATTCGTTAATTTAACTGATGTTTAGGTTTGTTTAAATATGATATTTTACTCAATTTTATTGATTTTTAAACTAAACCCATATGATACTCTATTTTGTATAAATTGTATTTTATTTTACTTTAGCTGATTTCTAAAATAAACTCATTATTTCATTTGACGCTTTTACTTTATTCAAGATTGTTATTATGCTTTAAAGATAATTCTCGATCTTTTTAATTGATATTTGTTACAGTTGGAATATACATGGTAGCACGTGGGCCTTGTCGTATGAAGGTAATAGTTATTGTGGGCACGAGGTGCCATGCGTGTAAGATTTGGAAATGGTGGTCCATGATTTGTGATTTACAAGGTTTGGTGCCTCGGGTTAATTCTTGTTTTAGGCCCATGCATCGGAAACGATTAGATTATTTGAGCTGTCATTGGTTCCTCCTTATTTGAGTTCATTCGTATCTCATCGGTGTCCTGATTATGTTGCTTTCTATTACCCGTTTACTACTTGCTACCATTTGAGTTTCTATTATTCTGTTGTTGGTTGTAAATTAATAATCTTTCTGCCGTTAGCCTTACATTGATGATCTTTCCATTATTACCTTCATGCATATCTTGTAGAGGTTTCTATGTCTAGCAAGTGTCTTGATCTGGCATATTCACTACTCTACCGAGGTTAGGCTGATACTTACTGGGTACCGATATGGTGTACTCATGCTACGCTTTTGCATATTTTTTTTGCGGATTCAGGTATTTCTGATCGAGAGATTGAGAGTTGCATCACGATAAAGACTTCAAGGTATACCTGCTTGTCGCTCGCAGGCCTCAGAGTCACCATCTTACTTTCTTATGCTAGTGTTAAATTGTAAATCAAAACAGTACAATATTTGGATTCTAGTATATTTCACTAGAGCTTATGACTCCATACTATCGATTTTGGGAAATGTGTAACTATTGGCCATTACAATTATGTATGTCATTTACTGGTTTATGATTTAATAATTAAATAGATCAATTCTGTTATTAATTCAGCATGTGTTAGGCTTACCTAGTATTAGAGACTAGGTGCCATCACGACATCCTAAGATGTGAATTTAGGGTCGTGACAAGTTGGTATCAGAGCTCTAGGTTTATAGGTTTTACGATTCATAAGCAAGTCTAGTACAGTCTTGCATATCAGTACGGAGACATCTGTACTTATGTTCGAGAGGCTACAGAAGTATTAGGAAATTCCACTTCTTTCATTCCTAATCATGTAGTATTGATTCAGCTTGAAGCATATATCTTATATTCCTTTGCATACACTCGTAAATGATGTTGCGCACTCGGTATCAGCTATGCACTCATAGTTTGTGATGCTGCGAATGGGCTACGAGGGGGGCTATAAATGATCGATCATTATCTCAACATGTTGTCTAGACTGAGGACGGGGACGTACTGAATGATCTTTCAATTCTTCACGTGTAGGGTACAACGGGTTCTGGTATCTGATTGGTGATGTACGAGCTTATGAAGGTTGGTAGGTATATATATATATATATGTGTGTGTGTGTGTGTGTGTGTGTGTGTGTGTGTGTGTGTGTGGTATTGAAAGGTTCCCCAAAATTGTATATGGCAAACATCTAAGACTTGCATGGGATAATGCTGAGACTTGCGGTATTTTTGTATCATTATTAATTCTACATTTTAGTATCAGAAAGGTTAGAGAAACAACTTTAGATTCACATAAGGTCTCTTTAGAGTGGGTATCTCGATTGTGGCATTATTGGGTGCTTCGAAGGAAACTCAACAATTTATGGGCTTTCGAACGACATGGTTCGTGCTAGGATCTCTTGCGGTGAGCTTTGATTTAGGATCGTAGTGTACCGGCAAGGACAAGCATTAACTTGAATTCAAGTCGTAGGATTCAAAGAAATGTGTCAGCTTGGTCATGTTGGGTCAGGATAGTAATAAAGGTAGTTCCTTTGGTGTGGTCATGCATTATCAGTGTTTTGTGGCAATACTCTTGGGTTGGTTGGCTTGAGTCGCTTGGTTGAGTTGGGAAAATTCTGTTATAATGGCTTGGTTATGTGAGGATAGATTTCAAAGAGTTCTTGATAGTATTGACCATTGCTTGAGCTAGATGTCTGCTTCCGGCATAAGGAACATGTTGCGTGTTACGATTTTCGATTGGATGGGGTCACAAGTTTTAGATAGCCTGGACGATTTCAGATGTTTAGAAGAATGCTAGCATCATTTGTTACCACTTGATAAGGATGCATACTCCAGAAGGCGCAATGTGCTTCGACTTTTGGATGTCTGACTAGTATATTACGGTAATCGCCTGATTGATCGACCGCTGATGTTCAAATTTTTCTATATGGCATGAAGGAATTATGAAATTATTTATCATGGGGTGATCATGTATGAGGAAGGTGTCAGTCATTTGAGTAGTGCAGTTGGGATTGGATATGGATATTCTGGCATTCTAAGGATTAGAGAATTTAGAAGTTTCTCAAAGGCAGCTTATTCCATGGTTGCGGACGGAAAAGGTATGCTAAGAGGTTGGCGCCTGATGATATGTGCTATAGATATGCTATTGTGGGATTTTCAGAGGCTACCCACCTATTTCGGAAGGATCAGAATTGATTTGGAAGCTGCTGGTAGGCCTAATGAGAATATATATTCTACACCGGGCCAGACTTGTTTACTCAGCACAGTTATTGTAGATGGGTGGTGTCATTGGTTAGAGTTGACCTTATTCGTCTCCTGATGTGTTCTATGTGTTACTCTTCTACGCCACGACGGGTTGTGAGGCTATTAACTATTTACATATGATGCAGTTATGTTTGGGCATTGTAGCGAAATTCGAGTGAGATTGCTCTTGGGGTGTTAAATGGTTGATTGTGTCTTGGTTATGATCTTCATGTTTCTGGTATATAGTGATATACGTATCTCTATGGTTATGGTCACGCGCTTGGTATGTTTGTTGTTGATATGCTTATGGTTGTTGATTGTGAGTACTATCGCTTGACGTATTTTAGGTGGACCGATGTTGGATTGGGTCACGCATCACAGCTGCGTTTTGTTAGGATATGATCCTTTGTGCTTATTTTGTGTGTTATGTTTCCCCGTGTGTGGTGTATTGATAGCATTGCGCTTCGTGGTCGTATCCATTGAGCTGGCGGGACGGTTCCTTCATTTCTTTTCTCTTTTCGTCATTGGTATATCTGAGTTATTGTTCTTTGGTACACGAATTGCATGGTATGTGGCTCTAAATAGGATTTGTGTGGTAGTTCAGTTGAGTAGCTTGTACTGGATGAGGTGAGGTTATTGGGCCTGAAATAAGTGCCATCAGATTTGATTAAGGTATTTTTGGAAGAATAGTGTCACTAGTCGTCTTAGATTTTGGCTATGATTCTTATCGGGCAAGAGAGATCCATGATTTGTTGATCTGATGGATGGTTATGAGTTTCTGTATGTTTCTTTCATCATTGGCAGTGTACAAAGGTTCAGAACAAGGTTTTAGTTGATATGAGCTTTGTTACCGGTGTCGGGTTGGTTATCGAGCAGCTATTGTGGTAGGAAGTTATTGCTATGTGTATTAGAGTTATGTGATTATGTCTTGAGATATGGTTATGGATTGGTACAGCTTGTTCAGAGTTATAAGGTGCATAGATGCAAGAATAGTGTCATACAGTGAGTTCCACATGTTGGGGATTTGGGTTTTATGGCTTATGGACTAAAGTTGAAGTAAGGATCCTCTGTTAGGTGGTTTTGTCGGGCTTATATGGATTGGAGTGATGTGGGATTACCCATGGTTATGTTTATGGTGAGGTTATATGGCGATTTAATGGCTTTGGAACGACTTTTGGCACGTTCGAGGATGAATATATGTTTAAGTGGGGGAGAATGTAACGGCCCAATCGGTTGTTTTGAGCTTTAGCATTTCATTCAGTGGTATGAGACTTTGAGTAGCTTCATATTATGTATTATGAGTTGCTTGTATGGTTGGTTTAGGTTTTCAAGCGGTTCAAGATTGATTTGAAAGAATGATTCTCGTTTTAGAAGCTATAAGTTGGAAGAGTTGACCATGGTTCGACTTTTGGGTAAACAGACTTAGAATCGAGTTTTGATTATTATGATAGGTTCGTATGATAATTTTGGACTTGTACGTATGTTCGTATTTGGTTTCGTAGCTTCCTAGAAGAATTCGACACTATTTATCGATAGTTGGCAATTTGAAGAACTTAAGAATTCATAAGTTTGACCAAGAGTTGACTTTGATGTTATTAGATTCCAATTGGAGTTCCGAGACTTTGGATAGGTCTATATAGTTGAATTGAAATTGTGTGCAAATTCCGAAAGTAATCAGAAGTGTGTAAGTGTGATTTACACTCTCTTTTGAAAGAATGAAGATTTTACAACTTAAGAAAAATTCTATTCAGTTTGAGCCTCGATTCTTGGTTGTGATGATCCCGTGGGTGTTTTGAGGCTTTGAATAAGTTTGGATAATGTATTTGTACTTGTTGGTATAATTGGATGGGGTCCCGAGGGGATCGGGTGTGTTTCGGATCATTGGGTGAAAAACTAGTTATCTTAAAGATTTCAAGTTTGATCATTGTCAATATCATATCAAGAGAACCTCTTTTCGGTGTTTTGGGTGCGTGAGCAAGTTTGTAGCGTGTTTCATGATTGAAATTCATATAGGGTTTGTGTCCGAGAGGTTCTGAATGAGTTTTTGGTGCTAAAACGAAGTTTTTCTTATTGCTTCTTTTCTTTTTGGTGTAAATAATAACGAAAATGCCATTGAAAATTTCAGATTTCTTTTAAAACTTCAAAACATCATATCTCCCTCATTTTAAGGGCAAATCGGGTGATTCAAGAGGCTATCTTGGGTGTGATCTCGCAAGGATCATGTTGGTCTTATCAAAGGTAAGTTTTGGAATCATATAGGACCTGAATCGAGCTGGTACAGCAGCTGCATTTTTTTCTTATTTTTGAATTTAGTTACTTTTTCTCACAAGGTTTTGGAGCTTGGTTTTGGCAATTTTGGAGGGAATTTTTATTACTTGGATTGGGTTATGTATTTTGACTCGGATTTGTTATTATTTCATGATTCCAACCTCAATTTTAGTGTTTGATTAATAATTTAAATTGGAGAAATTGAGAATTTTAGTAAAAACTTTCTAAAGAATAAATTGATGGTTTGGAGGCCGATTTGAGGTTGAAATTGAATGATTTTGGTATGATTGAACTTGTATCGGAATGTGTATTCAGAATTTGTAAGTTTTTTCGGGTTCTGATGTGCGGGCCCGGGGTTGACCTTTGGGGTTATTTTTTGGTTTTCATTAAAGATTGAAGCTTTATTATCCGAAGTTATTTTCTATGGCTTTTATTTATTTATGATATTAAGTTATTTTGGCTCGATTCAATCCGTCCAGAGGTTGTCTCACACAGGAAGGGTTTCTTAAAGTATTGATTTAGATTCTTAGAGGTAAGTATCTTGCCTATCTTTTTGTGGGAAAACTATCCCTTAGGATTTGGGTTGGTTGTACTATTTGTGTTATGTGAAAGCCGTGTACGTAAGGTGACAAGTAGGTACACGGGCTATATATGGTATGGGACCAGTTTAGGCTATTTAAACTCTTTTCATTCCTTTAATTGAATTGTCATAACATGTTATATCTTTCATTGCTGATCTACCCTTACATGTGTTAATCTATCCTTACATGTTTTATTTGACATTGTTAACGCTTGTTCTATCTCTTACTTGTTAATTTGCTCTTACATGCTTTAGTTGAAGTTATTGCCTTTCGTACCATCTTGTTAATTCTTTAATTGTTGAATTACCTTATTTGAAGTTGCTATTTCATGGAATATCTTCTTGTTGAGTTATTGGTGTTGAATTTGTGAAAGCCGTTATCACATTGAGGCGAAGTTATTAATTGTTGAGATATCTTTCTTGTTGAGCTATTCACCTTTATTTTGTTATTATTGAGATTCTTTTTCATATTGTGGTTGAGCTATTGGCTATATGTTGTGGAAACTTCCGTGCTGATGATTTTTGGCAAGTTGTGGCATATGAGCACTTTTGGTGCGAGTTGTTATTGTGTTGTAATATTGATGTGCATGCAGCCGTATAAGGATATGGGTTAGTGTGCATACGGCAGCATAAGATGGAATTTATGTACGTGTTGCTAGTTAGGAAATTACTTGAAGGCACGCGGTGACATAAGGTGGGCTAAAGTGTGTGTAGTTATTTAGGGAAAAAATATTTTCAAAACTATCTAAATGTAAGGCTCACGCGGCGGTATAAGGAAAGATTGTGATTATGACTTGTGAAATGTGATTTTGAGCCGGTACCTTGGCTGTGTTACATTCTATGTTGGGACAACTTGTTGATATGAACAGTTATTGTTCTTCCTTCAATCATTCATCCATATTGTGATTGTGTTTGGTTATTCGTTGTTATCTTGGTGTTGGAACGATTTTGGATTCTTGTGTTAGTAAAGAATTCTACGTGATTTGTTGTATTGCTTTAACATGGCAATCTGCGTCTCTATTATAACGTCGTAAATTGACTGTCAATGAGAGTTTGATAAACTCATTATTTCATTTAATTAATTTCTAAAATAAACTTATTATTTCATTTGACGCCTTACTTTATTCAAGATTGTTATTATAGTGTTTGGATATAACTCTCGATCATTTTAATTGATATTTGTTACGGTTGCAATGTACATGGTAGCACGTGGGCCTTGCCGTGTGAGGTAATTGTTCTTGTGAGTACGAGGTGCCATACGTGTAAGATTTGGAAATGGCGGTCCATGTTTTATGATTGACAAGGTGTGGTGCCTCGAGGTAATTCTTATTTTAGGCCCATGCGTTGGGAACAATTGGATTATTTGAGCTTTCATTGTTTCCTCCTTATTTGAGTTAGTTCATTCATATATCATCAGTTTCCTAACTATGTTGCTTCTCTATTTCCCGTTTACTACTTGCTTCCATTTGTGTTTCTATTATTTCGTTGTTGGTTGTAAATCAATAATCTTTCCGCTGTTAGCCTTACATTGATATTCTTTCCATTATTAGCTTTATGCATATCTTGTACGAGGTGTCTTGAAATGGCCTCGTCACTACACTACCGAGATTAGGATTGATATTACTGGGTCCCGTTATGTTATACTCATGCTACACTTCTGCATATTTTTTTGCAGATTTAGGTTTTTCTGATCGTGATACTGAGAGTTGCATCTGCACGGCGGAGACTTCAAGGTATACTTTCTTAACGCTCACGGGCCTGGAAGTCATCAGCCTACTACCTTATGCTACTGTTAAATTGTAAATAAAAATAGTGTAGTATTTAGAAATTCTAGTATATTTCAGTAGATCTTATGACTCCATACTACCGATTTTGGAAAATGTATAACTATTGGCCGTTGTTGTTATGTATGTCATTTACTAGTTTATGATTTAATGATTAAATAGTTCAATTCTGTTATTAACTCAGCATGTGTTAAGCTTACCTAGTATTAGAAACTAGGTGCCATCACGACATCTGAAGGTGGGTTTTTGGGGTCGTGAGAATGGTTCCTAAGTTGGAGGATCCCAATAATTTTACAATTCCTTATACTATTGGAAGTGCCGATTTTGCTAAAGCTCTTTGTGATCTTGGGGCAAGTATCAATTTGATGCCCTACTCGGCGTTCAAAATTTTGGGGATTGGGAAACAAAGACCCATATATATTAGGTTGCAAATAGCCAATCGTATGATGAAGATGCCATTGAGAGTGATTGAGGATGCCTTGGTCCGAGTTGATAAATTTATCCTTGCGGCAGTCTTTGTGATTTTAGATTGTGAGGCTGACTATAAATGTAGTGACCTGACCGATTGTTTTGAGCTATAGCGCTTCGTTCGGCTGTTTGAGGCCTTTAGTAGCTTCACTTTATGTATTATGACTTGCATGTGTAGTCAGATTTTAATTTTGCATAGTTTTTAGGCCCTTCTGAAAGTCATGAGGCGGGGTCACACGAGTAGCGAAAGATTGAGCTTGCTCATATTCTCATGCTTCACAGAAACCCAGGCTAGGAAGCTTGATAGCCATATCATATCATATGGATTTAGAAAATCCGATCAAAAAACAATAAAAATGATTGGGAGCGGAGTTGATTTGGAAGGATATTCTCAATTTGGAAGCTTTAAGTTGAAAGAGGTGACGAAGGTTTGATTTTTGTGTAAACGACCTCGGAATCGGGATTTGAAGGTTCCAATAGGTTTGTATGATGATTTTGGACTTGGACATATGTTCGGGTTGAGTATCGGATGGTCCGGGAGCGTTTCGACGCTTAATGTGGAAAGTTGGCACTTTGAAGATTTTAGAATTTCCTAAGTTTGATATGAAGTGGAATTTTGTGCTGTTTGGGATTCTGAGCCTTGGAATGGGTTTTATTGTGATTGATGACTTGTACGTAAAATTTAGTGTCATCCCGGAATATTTAAGTGTGATTTGAACACGTTCAGCGAAGTTTGAATGTTCGAAAGTTAAAAAAAGAATTTTGATCATCGATTCATGGTTTTGATGTTACTTGTGATTGAACAGGGTCCCGGGACCCTCGAGTATGTTTCGGGATGGTTTCAGATCATTTCACTATGTTTTGCAGCTGCTGGTTTCTGGTGTGTTTGGTGTGCATCACGATCTCGGAAGAAGCGTCGTGATCGCAAAATGTTAAGTGGACTGGTATGGACTTTATTATTTGCGATCGCGAAGATGATGTAGCATTCGCGGATATTGATCAGTTTGTGCTTTGTGATCGCATGGTGATGGTCGCGAACGTGCTGAGTAAGAGGGGCTGGCCTGTGTCTGGATGGTAGTTCATCATGATTGTATGGCTTGGTCGCGATCACGTAAGGAATTTTCAGAGTCTGAAGGATTTGAGCTTCGCATTTGTTGAGCTATGCTCGCATTCACGAAGGGCTGGGAAAGCCGAGCTCTGCGATTGCGTTGGTGCCCTCGCGTTCGCGTAAGGTGATTTCCTGGCAAGGCTGGTTGGCCTTCGTGATCGCAAGGTGCTTTCTGCAATCGCGATGAAGGATCACTAGGCTGAACACTTCTTAAAATTCGAATTTTGGTTCATTTCATCTCATTTTTCTCATTCGAGTCGACCTTGGGGGCGATTGGAGTACCATGTTCATCATCTATTATAAGGTAAGTGATTCCCACTTGTTGTAAGTTGATACATGGATTATCTATAGAGTTAAATATGGAATTTTGTAGAAATTGTGGGATTTTGGAAGAAATCTAGGATTTGGTATTTTTAGATTTTGACCATGAAATTGGACTTGGAATTACGAATAAATTATATATTTGAGTTCGTGGCATTATGTGTAATGATTATCTTCGAAAATATTTGGTATCTGGGCACGTGGGCCCCGGGGGTTGACTTTGTTGACTTTTTGAGCGATGACGGAAATTGTTATAAATTGTCAAATTATGAGTATTGGAGTATATTTTGATTGGTTTGCACGTTGTTTGACTAGTTTTGGATCGATGGACATCGGTTTGAGGTGTTAGAGAGGCGTTGAAGCTAGTTATCGGATTTCGCAGCGAGGTAAGTCTCCTATCTAACCTTGTGAGAGGAAAATTACCCCATAGGTAATGTATTTGTTATGTGCTACTTGCTATGGGGGCTACGTACGCACGAGGTGACGAGAGTCCGTACATAGCTAAAATCATGCTTATTTCCAGATACACTTAGGACTATGTCATGCGATATTTGTATTACCTGAATTCAACTTGTTGGTTTAATTACCTAAACTTGTAGGTGTAATATGATTAGAGATCATGTTAGGTCGAATCTCGATACCATGATTGTTTGGCGGGATGTCTGATTGCTGGTAACAATTTTGCTTACCTTATGTTCCTGTTCTTGTATTGCAAACATGTGACGCGTAATTCGATAAGTTTCTCCTCTTCCTGTGGATCGGGCCGAATGCCTCAACAGTATATTTGAGATGCATCTATGGTTCACGCCGGTTGACCCTCGACAATGTACACATTATTCTGGATCGGGCCGTACAACATTGGCATAACTCGTGCGTAGTACCGCTAGGAGTCCGAATATTCATGAGATTCCCCTATTGATTGAGATATGGCAGTTACATGATATGCCTTACTTGTTTGAGATAGCGCTTGGTATTCCTTTCTCGTTTGAGGTAGTCTTTGATTCTTCCATTTGTTGTGATAGTACATGAGATTTGAGAAATCTATGTCGTCATCAGGTTGGAGGATTTCACTAGTTACAGTTTTTACCTCATTATAACTGTTGTGTTTCATATATGTTTATAATTTATTATATTGATTCATTTGACTATTAGTAAGTGTCAATGTCGACTCCTCGTCACTATTTCTTCAGAGTTAGGCTAGATAATTATTGGGTATGCATTGATTTATGTACTCACGCTAGACTTCTGCACTAGTTGTGCAGATGTTTTGGCGGTCATTTGGGTGCGTAGGCGCAGGCTGAGGGGAATTTATGGTGAGCTGTATTCTATGCTACGATCCACAGCCCACAAAATCTCCATCATATTTATTTACTTTATCTTGTCTATCTTATATTTCATATAGATATTGTATTATTATTGTACTTCCTAGTAGATGCTCATGCACTTGTGACACCGGGTTTTGGAAAACTCTAGTAGGTTTTTATGGTTTGGCTTAATATTGTCGCCTTTTATTTTATATCTTACTAAAATTTTATGTATCAATGATTTTTAACGCATTAATTTCTTTATTCAATAAAATTTATGATTTCCAAAATAATAAAAATAAATATTTAATTTGATAGTTCAGCATTGGCTTGCCTAACGGCGACATTGGGCGCCATCATTGGCCTATAGTGAGTTTTGGGTCGGGACATCTTGGTATCAGAGCTCTAGGTTCACCTATATTCGGGTTATAAGCCCTGCATTTTGCATGCATAAAATCAAATTGGAGGATGGTACCTAAACCATCCATTGAACATCAAAGAAGACTCAATAAAGCTATGCAAAAGGTGGTCAACAAGGATATTATCAAGTGGTTGGATACCGAGGTTGTCTACCCCATTTCCGATAGTTCATGGACTTCTCCGGTCCAATGTTTCCCAAAAAAGGGGGCATGATGGTTGTTACCAATGATAAGTATGAGTTGATTCCTACAAGAACGGTCACCGGTTTGAGAGTGTGTATGGATTATCGTAAGCTCAACACAGTCACAAGGAAGGATCACTTTCCTATCCCTTTTATAGATCAAATGCTTGATAGGTTGGCCGACCGTGCTTTCTATTGTTTTCTTGATCGTTACTCGGGTTATAGCCAGATTCTTATTGATCTAGAAGATCAAGAGAAAACCAGATTTACATGTTTGTATGGTATATTTGCTTTCAAATGGATGTCTTTTGTATTATGCAATGCGTCGACGACTTTTCAATGGTGTATGATGGCTATCTTCACGGACATGGTGGAAGACAATCTTGAGCTTCATGGATGACTTTTTGGTGGTTGGAGATTCTTTTGATCATTGTCTTGCTAATTTGGACAAAGTGTTGGCTAGATGTGAGGAAACAAATTTGGTACTCAATTGGGAGAAATGTCATTTCATGGTTGAGGAAAGCATTGTCCTTGGCCACAAGATTTCAAAGAATGGTACTGAAGTGGACAAGGAAAATATTGTGGTTATCTCTAAGCTTCCACCCCTACCTCGATAAAGGGTGTGCAGAGTTTCTTGGGCCATGCGGGATTCGACCAACGATTTATGAAAGATTTCTCTAAAGTGGTGAGCCCTTTGTGGAAACTCCTTGAAAAGGATGCAAATTTCCATTTCAATAATAATTGTATGAGAGATTTTGAACAATTGAAGCTAGTTGACAACTTCTCCTATCATTATATCTCCAAATTGGAGCTTGCCATTTGAGCTCCGGTGTGGTGCAAGTGATGTAGCGTTTTGAGGTTGTTTTAGGTCAACATATCAAAAAAGTTTTCCATTCGGTCTACTATGCTAGTAAGACCATGAATAGGGCCCAGGTCAATTATACTGTCACGGAGAAGGAGGTCCTTGCAATTGTGTTTTCTATTGAGAAGTTCCGCCCGTACTTGATGGGTGCCAATGTTATTTTCCACATAAATCATGCGGCGCTTCGCTATCTTATGAGCAAAAAGAATCTAAAGCTCGGTCTATGAGATGGGTGATTTTGTTGCAAGAGTTTGATATTGACATCCAACAAGAAGGGAAGTGAAAATCATGTGGCGGACCACTTGTCTTATTTGGAGGAGGTAGGGAGGCTACAAGATGGCCTTGAAATCAATGACTTCTCCTTCGATAAGCAACTTTTGGCACTTTTAATGAAATAGGTACCATGGTTCGCAGATTTGGCAAATTTTCTTGAGAGTGGTATCATTCTGGATGAGTTCTCTTCAAACCAAAGAAAGAAGCTCAAGAGATATTGTTAAGACTACTATTGGGATGAACCATACATTTTTTGGATATGCACAGAAGCTCAAGAGAGATTATCAAGACTGCTATTGGGATGAACCATACCTTTTCTGGATTTGCACGGATGGGGTGATTATAAGGTGTGTTCTAGAGGAAGAGCAAGGTGACATTCTTGGAGCTTGTCATTCTTCGCCATATGATGGTCATCATGGTGGCGCAAGAATGGTAGCTAAAGCCCTAAATTGTGGTTTCTATTAGCCTACCCTCTATAAAGATGCAAATGATTTGGTGAAAAGATGTGATGAATGTCAATGGGCTGTAGGAATTTTAAAAAAATATGAGATTCCCCAGTAAAAATTTCCTAATGATTTAATACTTTAAAGAGAACCAATGGTGAATGGAGATGACGTTTTTGAGTGCCAAAGGATGCCTATGGATTGGAACTATATAATTTAGTCATGGAGATTTAAGAGGGAAGTTGTTTGGAGCATGTTAATGAAGTTTAAACGTGAAAAGGATTTTTGTTGGAGAAAGTGGGAAATGTTAGGTGAAATAGGATGTCCTAAGTCGTGCACCCCTTAACTTGGGCAAGAAAAACTCTCTAATTATATAAGTATTTTCCAGTGGATTTTGATTATACGTGTTTTTAAGACCCTCAATATTTCCTAGAAGTTTAAGGCCTTATAATGCGTTTCAAGATCTCCACTTTTCATTTTGCGTGCCACAAATGGCATCGGACGAGGATGTTATTATGTAAATATGGTTTCATATGAAGGTTTGGAAGTCAATTCGGGTCTATATCATAGCAAGGTATCAAATGAGGGCGAGTGGAGAAGCAAGAAATGGAAAACAAAACAACTGGGAGCGTGCTGGGGTCCGTGCAACGCGCGAATTGTGGCACACCAGCCCTCTCCGAAACTTTGAAAACCAGTGAAGTATAGGCAATTGGAGATGGACCTGGCACGCTACCCCCCCTCCCCCCTGAAGCCTTTTTATGTACTCACTTTAGGTACTCATTTCCCCCACTTCACTTGGACGGATTTTAGAGCTCTTCTCCACTCCCTCAAGACCACAAACTTCTCTCTTTTTCAAGGTAAGAAATCCCCATTATCTTGGTGTGGAATCCCATCATTTCTACACTAGTATTGATGA
The DNA here is from genome assembly GCA_002018475.1 of Nicotiana obtusifolia. NCBI lineage: Eukaryota > Viridiplantae > Streptophyta > Magnoliopsida > Solanales > Solanaceae > Nicotiana > Nicotiana obtusifolia. Next base: position 90,489 of record MCJB01000925.1, on the reverse strand, counting down.
AATCTACACATAAAAATCCCTAGATTTTCAAGAAAGTCCATCAAGAGCTCAAAGGAGGGTTTTGCAAGATTTCTTCCAAAAGGTAATTTTTCACCCCTAAACTTACATGCATGGATTTATTATGAGTATGTGAGTATGAATTATGTGTTGGAACATATGGGATAGTGATTGGAAGCCATATGTTCCCAATTTAAGTTTATAGCCATTATAGAGATTGAGGGGTGGTTATTAGTGGAATTTACTGGTTGGGTATGGAAGGTCGGACATGCATCTGATTTTGGAAGTTATAAACTATTTAAGGATGATAGTGGAGTGTAGTGTTTGTAAAAATGGTGGTATTTGGATGAAAAAACTCCATGGTTAAGAGTTGTAGAGATTTATGCCTACTAGGTGTTTGATAAAGTGCCTAGATGACCTAAATTGTGGAAATTGATACTAATATTGGTCACATTAGATGTTGTTATTGTAGATTAAAGTTACTTAGTATATTGAATCATTGTAATATTGCTAAGGGGCGAATTTGAGGTATATTGGCTAAAGTTCTCTCTTAGAATCGAATTCCATGATGTTCCCGTAAGTTTCAAGTATGGTTGGCCTAGGTTCCTAATTGCTATGTTCCAAAATTGTTCCTAATAAATTTGATTATCCCAAGTAAGAGTTGTGTTGAGATATATATATATATATATATATATATATATATATATATATATATATATATATATACATACATACATACATACTCTCAAAACGTGTTCCAGTGGCTATGCATTACATGTTATGACTCCAATTCGTGTTTCAAATGAAAGTCTATTAAGCTTAATTTGGAAAGAAAACCCAACGTACTTAAGATTCATACTACTCATATACATATTTGAAGTCTTGATTCCAAATGCCCTATTGTTGATAACCCATGATGATGTTTGGAGGTCAAAGAAGTGAGAGTGAGATATAAAAAAAATGTGGCTATGGTTGTTGTAACTAGTGCATATGACCTGAATCTATGTTTCAATTGTAAATCACCATGCTCTCAGTTTGTAAGTGTTTCTAATGTGTTTTGAGTTATTATTTTACCCTTGAGATGAAACTGTGCATTGACATTTTAGAGAAGTATTTCAAAAAGAAATGGTGTATTACTCGTTTATGATTTTTAACTTGTGTTGCGATTACAGGTCATTTTGCTCCATACTTTGGAAAGAAATTTAGTATATTTAAAGCCTTCATTACTAATGAATCTAAAGTTGTGATTTCTGGAATACTACATATGTTGATGTTTATGATGGTGATCCTTGAAAGTAAAGAAATGAAAGTGTGGAATATGAGTTACGGCCACCGTGCCTTGAATGAAGAATCATATGAATGGCCAAGAGAGCTAATGAAATAATGATGTTTTGAGTGGTTGAAAGTACTAATGAAGCCATACATGGTGTGATCGGTTATGAGGTGAATGCCTTTGTATTTATTTCCTTTGTGTGCAAAATAAAACTATATTTGGGAGTATTATTAGCGAGCCGAGGAAGGGTGGGTCGTAAGGCTCGCACCCGAAACTACACGTGCCGATGTAGGAGTGGATTGTATTATTCACCTTAATTAGCATGAGATTGATGTGTTGAGATTATTCTCCTTAACTGGGATGAGACTGATGTTGGCCCTGGATTGGAAGTCGACCCACATGGCATATGTGAGAAGGCGGCATAGCCGATTGGGTTGAGATCGAACGCCATGTGGTGCGCATGGTGGTTGCTACTCTTGGTAACACCTTTTTTTCGCATCACATGTCAATCCACATTGTTCGTGGGGGGATGGCCTAGCTGATCGGGCGTGATCGGACTCAGTGCTAAAAACACGATGGTATATCGGTGCTAATGATCTCCCAACCAAAAAAGTAATATTATTTTCGTATATGAAAAAATTGTTATGTTTTAACTTGGCATTTGGATATCATTGATTTTTACTTGCCACTTCCATGGTTTTCCCCTTCTTATATTGGCATTCTATTTCGAAAGAGGACATTTAGCTTTACATACTAATACTATTCCACATGTACTAACGTCCCTTTTGCCGGGGGCGCTGCATCTTCAATGGATGCAGGTGGTTCATTAGCAGGCAGCTTTGATCCTCGCTAGCGGTTACCCTCTACTTAGCAGGTCTTGGTGAGCCCTATTCTGTTTCAGGCCTTATGTCACTTGACGTTGTACATTGTGTGAGGTATAGCCGGGGCCTTGTCATACGACACTTCCATACTACTCTTCTGTTGTACTTAGAGGCTCCATAGACATGCTGTGGGTGGTGTTCGATGTTGGATAATGAACTAGAAAGTGTTGGTATTTGTCATCTATGTTTTCCCCCTCGTAACTATGAACTTGTAGTACATTGAAAATTGTAAATGAAGCTCCTTTGAGTAATGAAAAAAGAATGTGGAACACGTTACTCTTCTCATGTCTATCTCTTGTTACTGTTTCTTATATTGTTCATGGGTAAGGTTGGATAGAAAGCATCAAGTAAGCTTTCTTGATCGCATCTCGGTTGAGCACCGGTTGCGCTCCCCAAGGTCGGGGCATGACAACAACCATCTTGGAGATTGAAATCTTTGATGTTTGGGGTATTGACTTTATGGGTCCTTTTGTGAGTTCTTGTGAAAACACCTACATTTTGGTCGCGGTGGATTACGTTTCTAAATGGGTTATAGTCGTTGGTTTACACAATAAAGAGGCTAGAAGTGTGGTGGCTTTCTTGAAGAGGAATATTTTTACAAGGTTTGGGACTCCGCGAGTGTCACACCTCTTTCCGAGGAAGGGGAGTTTTTCTAATTAAAGTGAAATTATTCGAAATGGGATTATTTATTTAATTAGAGTCTCACTTGGAATAATTTTTATGGTGTCCGAAGTCATCAATTTATTTTAAATTCCAAATCGAGAAAATTGACTCTATTTTACTGTCCACGAAACACAGAAGACCGGGCAAGAAATTATGTTAACCGGGGAGAAAGTGTGAGGCACTCTCGGATTTCGTGGTTTTAGCACTGTCACTTTTAATCATACATGGCTTAATTAATTACATATTTTTAGAACCTATGTGCGTTTTACCTTTTACCGCTTTAAATTATGGAATTATGGATTTATCTTCGAAACAGATCACATGAGCGTGAATTCATTTTATTTAGGCGCTAAAATCATGTTATGCGTACGTCAACACAATTAATTGCACTTTATTATTATTAAGATTGTTTGGCCAAAGTCGCACGAATGCGTACTTTGATTTTATTTTGGGAATCATAATCATGTCAGGCAGACGTGTACACAATCACGACAATAAATTAAATGCGTGTCTAAAACATTTCTATGAATGTTCATAGAGTTGATTAATTTTCTAAATTTGGAATCACTTGTGAAGGTTGTAGACTATGGAACTTATTTGGACGTGGCACATATCTGTGTATAAACGGAAGATTTGTGAATCTCTATGATTAAGCACTTAATGTTATGAAGCTATCTGAAGTTAGTCAATAAGGATTTAATACTTTGTAGAAGAAATCTTTAGGCAACGGGCAGTAGCTTAACCAATTTGAATAAAAATGCATTTTTTCTTTGCTACATAAATAAATTATGAGTCAGTAGGTGAATAAACTAATGGGCTTAGCTGATTGAGTGTGTCATAATGAACCTTCAATAGGGTATGGGTGAATGTGAAACAGGTTCAAATGGAGGTCCAAGGTGTGACCTTTAAAAGTGGCAGTTATTTAGTAAATTAACAGGTCCTTTGCTGGCCTGGAGATTGCTGGGCTGGTTCCGTACCATGGCCCAATAGCCTTTGCAACACATTAAAAACCAATTCTGAATTCTAAAACAAAAATTTGGGCCGTAAAGATGAGACCAAAAACATGAATTTGCACATATCACATGATATGCATTTTCAATAAACTAAATCAATTAATTACACGAATAGAGATTGACAATTAATCATTCCAGGCTTAATTATCACAAAGTATTAAAATATAAATCTACGCCTCAATTACACTGATTCTGTGATATAACAGAGAAAATTCAGTCCAGTCCAAGCGACCTTGCATCCTTCCAGTGAATTCTAAATTTAAATGACACGTCATGAAGTCATTCTACCAGATTAAGCTCGTGGATTCATCACAACTAACAAAACAGAGCAATTAACTAAGGTTCAAAGTGACTTAATTCTCATATTTCAGGTAACAACTAACTTCTTAACATATAGGACCAGTTGTAATGAACAAAATCAGCTTAAGTGTTTAGCTCAAAAAATCAATCAAAACAGTTATTGGTAAACAATAGAACTATGAGCAGATCTAACGATTAAATACATTTGAATTCATGAGATTAAGCATAGATGTGGCCTGAACGATTTGAACTTCATTTGCAAATCCAAATAGCTGATTACAGATTAACAGAACAAACCTAGTAGCAATGAAAATAGATTTCACAAGGCCAAATAAAGGCTATAACCTATAAGGATGAAGCCCAGCACAATAGATTCAACAGGAGCAGCAACAACGACCACAAAATTGAGCTTCTACACCTTCTAAAAATCCAGGAAGAAAAGAAGTTGAGCTCTGAAATTAGTTCTCTTCAAACCTCCTTTTAGAATTTCAGGTTTTCCTTTTGTTTTTAGCTTTTTTCAGTGAGAGTAAAGTAGAGTGAGATCAAAGGAGTGTGAGTTTATGTGTGTGCATGAGTGTATGAAGAAGAATAAACTTGTAGAATGAGAGAAATGAAAATTTTAAGGGTGAATATTGTAAGTGAAAGACTGTGTCCCCTTTTTTAAAAAGAGAATGAGTGTCTTATATGCAAAACAAAGTCGGGGAATAATCAGCCAAATATGTCAGCTAAAAAATAGGGAATAAGCATCTTTTAAAACTGAATTGGATAACTATCCATTCAGATATTCCTCCTCATTTTTTCCTGCCCCTTTTACTTCTGAAATAAACCCTTTTCAACCCAAATTTGACCTAATTTCTTTGATCTTATTGGATGTTAATCCCTTTCATCATCTTCTAGCACCTTCTCATCAGCTGAACAGAAAGATTCCCTAATTTCTTATTTCCTTTAACCCCTTAGATGTCTGTTAATTCATTTTTACGCCCCTGTTCTTCTAATTTTTTTTAAACTCCTTCCTTCTTTTCCTTTTAAATTCTAAGAAAAAGCTCTAAGAAAACACATATACTTACCACGAAACAAATTTTTGATTTAAACCTGTAACATAAGCTTAAACAACGATAAAGCCATTAAATGAAACCAAAGATTCTTAAAGACTAAGATGTATTGACCCAGCACTCAATCGCACTAATAATCAAATTAACTTATCAAACAAAAATGAACAAAAGAAATAAAACAACGCAGAACCTAATAAAATAAAGATGGTCTAAAAATGAATACTTAACGTAATGTGCAATTGAACAGAAGAAAACACAATTAGAAGGTACTTGCTTTGAAGAAATTCGAATTGAACAGAGGCGGTCGAGTTCTGGGAGATTAATGGTGTTTTTACCTAGCTCCAATGATCATGCAATGAGTTAAAATTAGCATCAGTCGATTGCTTTTATCAACAGCAATCGACTGATGTCGATTTCAAACTCAAAAGACCAAGAAAATCTCGAAAAAGGAATGGCTAGGGTTTAAATGATTTCTATATTTGAAAATCGATGGATTTGGCGGGGATTTTGGAAAAATTGATGATGTATTGTGAATGGAGGTGAGATGAGGAGTATAAGGTGAGAATTTGGGGTTGTTTGGAGTGGTGCCGCCGGAGATGATTTTGGGTGTGGGGGGCAGCTAGGGTTGAGAAGGAAAGAGATAAGGAATTTTGGAGTGGTCTCTAGGGTTTGAGGGGGATTTCAGACAGTTATAAAGGAAGGGGAGGTTAGTTCTGGATTGAAGGATCAACAATCATGAAAGGCTGAGATTGGTTAGGCTTGAAACGACGTCGTTTGGACTTGGGGTGGGACTGGATCAGTTTAAGGGAGACTGGGCTTGGGGCGGATGTTGGACGGGTTTGTCTTTGAGGAAGATTGGGCCAATTAAATTGTTGGCCCAATTAACAAATGAGAGCAGCCTTATATCCTATGTCCTCTCCATTATTAAATTTTAAAATTACCACCTAATTAAATACTAATTGAACCTATTTTTGCAAAAATGACCTAGTTAAAAATTAAACTACTTTAGATTAATTAAAATTGAACTATGTAATTACCCATATGCAAAGAGAGCTAAACTAGTGTAATTTAATTTTTCATGATTTTCAATTATTAACTATGCAATTAATATGTGATTAAATCCTAAACGTGCAATTAAAATCTAAAATGCAAACAAGTGAAAGATCAAAAATATTTTTTGATAATTTTAAGATTTTAAAATATTTCTAAATATGGATAAATACAACTAAATGCAAACAAACAAATAAAGAGAAATTCCTAAAAACTCTTAAAATAAAAAAGACACCAAGAAAGAGTTATTTTTTGTGGATTTTTTAGGAGTAATTTAGGCAGGACAAAAGTTACGTGCTCACAGCTGCCCTTCTTTGCTCGGAAACATGAAGAGTTTTCGGGTAAAGATAAAATGATCAATTATGAGAAAATTTGCCTATTTGATACTCCGCGGGAAGCATTTTAAAAACGTTTAACCGAACCTTGCTTCGGAGGTTGCCTACATATCCTTGGCTATAAAGGAATCAAGTCAGTGTAGTTCTGGAAGTTTTGGTAGTTGGGACTACCGAGAAGCTATGATTTCACTGCTGTTGCTGCTGTTAGTGTTTGGTGACTCCTTATTACACCAAAATCAAAATCAAAAGAAACTAAGCAAAGCCTATCGGCTATGAGTTACAAGATTCTTGTCTATAAGTCTTTTGGAGGTTGATCTTGAGTCTTGATTGGTTCTTCATGCAGACTCTAATTTGAACCTTGATGCTTGCTAGCTGCAGGTGCTAGTTCATTCTTCTACAGCTTTTTCTGATCAAGACGAGAAATGCGATGCTCGTGACTTCAGTCATGTCTTGAGCAGTCCACATCCTTTCATCCGCTTCTGCATTTTGGATTCATTTCTTTTTTCTTTCTTTTTTTATTCTAGATTGGATTTCTCCTTTTATTTCGAACTTCTTGCCTTGAGGTAAAACCTGCTCGGACACTAAAACTAACAAACGAATGAAATTTTCTGCCCTAGTTTCACTAGAATGTTACGTGACTTATTCAAAACAAAACTCTATACTACTTCATTATTGAAAGCAAATAAAGATCAGGAATGGTGTACCCGGAGAAAACATAATTCTTTGGTAATGGTGTACCCTGATTGTCTAAATGATGCCTCAACTAAGGATTGAGGTACCTTATGTTGGAAAATATCAACTAGGGAGTGGAGACTCTATGTTGGAGAAGAAGACTAGGGGGTGGAGACCCTATGTCTAAAATAAAATAAACTAGGGAGTAGAGACCCTATGTTGGAAAAGAAGATGGGGAGTGGAGACCCTATGTCTAAAATAATATCAACTAAAGAGTGTAGACACTATGTTGGAAAAGGAAGACTAGGGAGTGGAGATCCTATGTCTAAAATAACATCAACTAGGGAGTGAAAACCCTATGTTAGAAAAGGAGACTAGGGAGTGGAGACCTTATGTCTAAAATAAAATCAACTAGGCAGTGGAGACCCTATGTTGGAAAAGGAGACTAGGGAGTGGAGACCCTATGTCTAAAATAACATCAACTACGGAGTGGAGACCCTATGTTGGAAAAGAATAGGGAGTGGAGATCCTATGTCTAAAATAATATCAACTAGGGAGTGGAGAACCTATGTTGGAAAAGGAAAATTAGGGAGTGGAGACCCTATGTCTAAAATAAAATCAACTAGGGAATGGAGACCCCATGTTGGAAAAGGAGACTATGGAGTGGATAACCTATGTCTAAAATAAAATAAACTAAGGAGTGGAGACCCTATGTCAAAAATAAAATCAACTAGGGAGTGGAGACCCCAAGTGGAGACTTTATGTTAGAAAAGGAGACTAGGGAGTGGAGACCCTATGTTGGAAAATGAAACTAGGGAGTGGAGACCTTATGCCTAAAATAACATCAATTAGGGAGTGGAGACCATATGTTGGAAAATGCAGCTAGGGTCTGGTGTACCCTATACTACCATGATTTTGAACTTTCCTTATCTTTTTTTTCTTTTTTTTTTAATTAAGAGAATGAATAAATTGCAGGAAACAATTTGGAGAAGACTTCCCTTTTGGAGTTGTTGGTGCTGCAAAGCTGTTTCTAGCCCCCGCGCAAATTAATTTGGTTGCACCTGCTTCTTGCAAGGTTGCTTTTGGATTGCACATGTTTTCTATTTTTTAAAAAAAGAACATTTGTTAGTTTGAAATGGTTGATGGTTTTGTTGCCTTGAGTGTTTCAGTCATTTGATCTTGGCCGACGTCTTTGATGATAATTTCACCTACAACTGGTTGTTTCCTAAATACCCATTGCATTTCTAGCCCCAGAGAACCTTTGGCTTTTCCAAACTTTACCATGATGGTTGGTCGTGTGGGACTTAACTTTTTATCAACTTTATTTTGCCTTTGTGGGCATTTGACTTCTTTCTACCAATTTTTAACTTCAGAGCATTGGGGAACCTTTGGCTTTTCAAACATCGCAAGTTGGTTAGTCGCTTGGGACCTAACCTTTTCAAGTTCATTTTTCCCTTGTAAGCACTTCAATTTGATTTCCTAAATTTCGGGAGTTTTTCGATTTTCAAAACATCTGCCACCATGGCCAATCAGGGTTGACTTGATGCCCTTGCCGAGGCAGGGTGCCTTTTTACATATTAGTTTGTATCAGATGAGAACCCTATAAGTCAGTCTTGCCATCCCTTCTTTGCCTTAGTTTTGGAATAGATTTTAGGCTGAAAGGGATTCAAAGAAAAACAAACAATGGAATGGAGAATGAGTTTAAACAAGAGGTATCCCTTTCGGGGAAAGGAAAGAAAGACTTATCTGGCATACATGCAGGCCTTAATGACCATGACATGCCCTTTGGACTGGATGCCTGATCTATGTAAACCGTCAAGCTCTCAGAAATTCATCACAACTTTTTCCTCAAAACCGAGAACCCTTGCCTAGGATTTGTCGGTGCCAATGGGTGTGAGGATCCTCTTTTTCAATCAGTGGCGCCCTTTGTGGGTTTTCACCAACTGACCTCTCTCACCATCGCCTTATAGTGCTCTTTGCGAGTTTTCACTAATTACTCTCTCATTTTTTATTTCTCTACTTACCATTGTCTTGCGGTGCCCGTGAGGGTTTTCACCAACAAGACTCTCCCATTTTTATTTCTCGCATTTGGTTGTATCAAATCTAAGTGATTGTATCCTCCAATTCTTGAACATCCTTGTTGATTGATCGGAAGGACTTGAAAAGGATTTGGGTAAAAGGGACTTGGATTGAATTACAACTTTGGAACCTTTCAGGCGAAACCATCGCTGAACCATTATAACATCTGTCCCAGTTTTCAATTTTGGGGGAATGTGGATTTTTGTTTTGGTGTGACTGAACCCCAGAGAGAGGCTGTCTATGTATCCTTTCAGACTCAAGTCGATTGTAGTTCAATAGACTTTATTTCTGATTTTCCTTTGTTCTTTTTTTTTTTAATAATAACTTCCAGGTTCCAAAGAGGGTAATCAAAGAAAGGGAACCGACTCAAAGGGTTTGCAAAGGGTTGATAGTGTTTGGATACTGAGAAATAAAGCCTTCGTCATCCCAATCAGAGCATACTAAAGCTTGTGAAAAAGGGTCAAACATATAATATCTTCCCTTCGATGTCTCCTAAATACAGTGCTCCCTTCGGCAATACTCTTCTTATAATGTTCGGACCTTTCCACTTTGGAGCAAATTTTCCTTTGGCTTCTTCATGATATGGGAGAATAGGTCTTAGAACGATTTGCCCCACTTCGAATTTTCTAGGCCGCACTTTCTTATTATAGGCCCGGGCCATTCTTTGTTGATACAACGGCCCGTGGCAAACTGCGGCCATCCGCTTTTCATCAATCATAGTCAACTGTTCCAACAGGGTCTTGACCCATTCATCATCCTCGATCTCAGCTTTAACAATGATCCGAAGAGAGGGAATCTCAACTTCTGCAAGTATTATGGCTTCAATGCCATAAACCAATAAGTAGGGGATGGCCCCAACTAATGTGCGCACTGTTGTGTAATATCACAATAGTGCAAAAGGCAACTTTTCATGCCACTGTCTAGAACCCTAAACCATTTTCCTTAGGATCTTCTAGATGTTCTTGTTTGTCCCTTCAACAGCACCATTAGCTTTGGGCCAATAAAGGGTAGAATTACGATGCATAATTTAAAATTTTTCGTGTAAGGCCCCGTAAAATTTTACCTAAACCAGGTTTCGTGGTACCTACGGTCACAGAACTGATCTACAGCCGCATAATCATTTTGCAGGCCGCATAACCCATCACAGACCTAACACAAAAAATTTCAGGAGGGTAGTTCTGCGGTGCATTATGCGACCGCGGAATAGGTGTGCGGACCGCAGACTGGTCTTAGAGTAAGGCAGGGGTGTTCAGTTCCGGAGGGCCATTATGCGGTCTATTTTGCGGACTGCAGAAGCATTATGCAGTCTATCTGTGTCGGGGCTTCATTTTTCTAATTTTTTTACCTGACCCTATTTTGATTAAAAGCGCTTGGGGCTCCTTTGGAAGGCTGAAATATGATATTTTAGAGAGAAAGGAGAGTGTTCTAGAGAGAGAGGAGGAAACCCTAGGCTAATTGTTCATCAATTCTTGCTCAAGGCTTAGAGAATTCACAAGGAAAACTCACAAGGTCTTCATCCAAGAGGTAAGGTTCTAACCCTAGTCTTCAATTTCGACTTTAGGTAGAAGATGGGTAATTGGGAGTATGATTCTTGGGTATGAGGGTAGTTATTTATGCATGCATGTAGCTATGAGGATGGTGGGGAGGTAATTAAACTAGCATAAGTAAAACTCTTGGTATTGAATTAGTTGTGGAGTGAAGGAAATCTTGTGGAAGAACCGTATAATCAAATTCTCACATCTAGTGTTTGATAAAATGCTCAAATGAGCTGAAACCAAGAATATCTTCCTAATTTATGTTCAATTTTTCTATGTCTCTAAATAATAAGATTTTTGAAACTGTATAGTGAATTAAGGAAAGCTCAAAACGAGGTATAAAGGCTAAACTCTTCTTCTAGTATCGGAATTCTAGAATCCTTGTAAATTTATATCATGTGCAGTTGAACTTGAAACGCTATTGATGTGGGGTATTCAAAGTAGTAAAATTGATTCCCGATTGGCATAACGTGTTAGAACTCTCGTGTGTTAATGGTTCTCTATTTTTTACTCAAATTACGCTATACCCCTTTTGGAAAAAAGATCTTGTATGAAATTAATGTGATTAAACACTTATTTCTCACATGATAAAACCTTATGAACTTACACTTGCTAAAGCCAAAGGTGCCAAATTGTTGATTTAAAAGGTAATTCTTTGTACAAACTATTATTATTTTGGGAATCCGAAATATGGCATTGTGAATACACCTCCACCCGCATACATTGGGGTGAGGCAGCGGGGCCACTTTGTGTAGAGTTATGGTATTGTGAATACACCTCCACCTGCATACATCAGGGTTAGGCAGCAGGGCCACTTTCTGCAGAGTTTATGGAATTATGAATACATCTCCACCCGCATACATCAGAGTGAGCCGGCAGGGCTGCTTTGTGTAGAGTTTTGTATTGTGATTACACCTCCACCCGCATATGTTAGGGTGAGGTGGCAGGGCCGTTTGTTGTAAAGGTAGTTGTAGAGGATCCCCCACTTATGAATTTATAAATGTTGTTGAAAGTTCTTAATAAATTTTCGATGGCTTTAACGACTAACAAAGCCTTTTATTGTTACCATGATTAATCATATTCATGTTATATTTCCAAGTCCTTGCTTATGTGTTTGGTTTTCGTACTAGTACTATTCGATACGTACTAAGGTCCCTTTTGCCAGGGGCGCTGCATCTTTGATGGATGCAGGTGGTTCCATAGCAGGTGGTATTGATTAGTGATAGCAGCACAACCTCTCCTCGGCTGACTTGGTGAGCCCCACTTCATTTCTAGGTCATGTATCTCTTGTTCCATGTACATAGTGTTTTGAAGTATAGCCGGGGCCTTGTTGCCGGCACTATTGTAGCACTCTTTTGTTTGTGTAATAGGCTCCATAGACATAGTGTAGGTTGTATCCAGTTTTGGGAAGGTTGAACTAAATTTGTTGTAGTTGTGTCATCTGTCCCACTTTAACTACGAATATATAGTGTATTATTTTGGGGACTTGTTAATGAGGTAATGGAAGTGAACTGGTATTATTCACATGACCTAGTAATGTGTAATTAATGATATAAATGTATCTTTTCTTTATTCATGGGCGAGTTGGGTAGAAGTTATTGTACATGCTTGCTAGACCGGGGTATCTCGGTTGAGCGCCGGTCGCGCACCCCGAGGTCGGGGCATGACAGTTCGCATACCTCCCTCATCAAGTGGTTGTTCAGATTTGCAGCATTGTCTGTAATGATAGTTTTAGGAAAACCAATACGACAAATGATGTTGGAATGCACGAAGTCCACCACTACTTTCTTGGTGACGGCTTTGAAAGTGACCACTTCGACCCATTTTGTGAAATGACTGATGGCAACCAAGATGAATATGTGCCCATTTGAAGCTTTCGGCTCGATTGGCCCAATAACATCTATGCCCCAAGCAAAAAACGGCCAAGGCACTAACATAGGATGTAGCTCTGAAGGGGGTACATGAATTAGGTCACCGTGTATCTAGCACTGATGGCATTCCGGTCGAAACTAAAGTAATCTTTTTCCTTGGTCATCCAGTAATAACCTGCCCGGAGGATTTTCTATGCAAGGACACACCCGTTCATGTAAGGCCCACATAAATGCACTTCTTTCATGATCCTTTCAGCTTCTCAGGAATCTACGCACCTCAAAAGATTTAGATCTGGAGTTCTTTTATATAGATCTCTCCACTCAAAAAGAAACTGCTTGCAAGTCTTCTGATAGTTTTCTTTTGATCTCCACTGGCCTGCTCGGGATATTCTTTTGTTTCAAAAACCTTTTGATATCATAATATCATGGCTAAACATCTATTTCAGTTGCGTTACAATAATCATACCTTTCTCAAACCTAGATTTCCAGCGTGTCAATATGAACATTACCTGGGTTACGGCATCATTGAGGCCAAAGTAGCTAGTGCATCAGCTAACTCATTCTGGAATCGAGGGATATATTTGGACTCGATAGACTTGAACCGTTTGTTGAGATCTTGCATATCTTGCCTGTACGGGATGAGTTTGATGTCTCAAATTTTCCACTCACTTTAGGCTTGCTGAATGATTAAATCAGAATCCCCCATGATTAATAATTCCTTTACATCCAGATCAATTGCCATATTCATGCCCATGATACAGGCTTCATACTCGGCGGTGTTGTTTGTACTGAAGAACCGAAACCGGGCTATGGCTAGATAGTGCTTCCCTGTGGGCAAAATTAGAATTGCTCCGATCCCGACGCCTGTTGCTTTTACAGCCCCATCAAAGAACATTTTGTAGCCATTGGTGGTCTTTGGAATTACCTCAACCGAGTTTACTTCCTCGTCTGGAAAGTAAGTTCTTAGGGGTTGGCATTCATCATCGATCGGGTTCCCAGCTAGATGATCCTCCAAGGCTTGGGCTTTCATCGCCGTGCGAGTGACATAGACAATGTCAAACTCGGTGAGCAGGATCTGCCATTTTGCTAACCTTCTAGTGGGCATTGGCTTCTAGAATATATACTTCAAAGGATCCATTCTGGTTATGAGGTATGTTGTGTAAGCCAGTAAGTAATGTCTGAGCTTTTGGGCGACCCAAGTTAGGGCACAACAAGTTCTTTCCAACAAAGCGTTCTTGGCTTCAGAACTAGTGAACTTCTTGCTCAGATAATATATGGCTTGTTCTCTCTTCCCGGTTACATCGTGTTGCCCCAAGAAACAACCAAAAGAATTCCCCAGAACTGTCAAATATAAGAACAAAGGTCTTCCTGGCTCGGGCGAAACCAGCACTGGTGGATTCGTGACAGGTATTCTTTGATTTTATCAAAAGCTTCCTGACACTCATTTGTCCATTTGATTGTCGCGTCTTTCTTTAACAGCTTGAATATGGGCTCACAAGTGGTAGTAAGCTGCGTGATGAATCTGCTGATGTAATTCAGCCTCCCTAGGAGACTCATGACTTCTTTCTTACTCTTCGGAGGTGGCAAACCCCAAATAGACTTTGTCTTTGTTGGATCTAATTCAATACCCCTCCAACTGACTATAAACCCCAGAAGTTTCCCAGACGAAACTCCGGATGCACATTTAGTGGGTTTAATTTCAAATCATACCAGCGCAGACGCTCAAAGAATTTTCTCAGATCTTACACATGGCCTTCATGCATTCTGGATTTAATGACCACATCATCCATATATACCTCAATCTCCTGATGCATCATGTCATGAAAGATGGCAGTCACAGCTATCATGTAGGTTGCCCCGGTATTTTTCAGACCAAATGGTATGACCCTGTAACAGTTAGTACCCCAAGGTGTGGTGAAAACAGTCTTTTCTGCATCTTCTTCATCCACTAGAACCTGGTGATACCCAGCATAACAATCGACGAAAGACTGCATCTCATGTTTAGCGCAATTATCCACAAGAATGTGGATATTTGGCAAGGGGAAGTTGTCCTTGGGACTTGCTTTGTTCAAATCTCGGTAATCAACACACACTCAGGTTTTTCCATCTTTCTTTAGGACTGGAACCATATTAGCCAGCCACGTGTTGTATCGGACTACTCGAATCACACTAGCTTTTAGTTGTTTGGTGACCTCCTTGATCTTATCACTGATGTCAGTTTTGAACTTTCTTTACTTCTGTTGGACTGGTGGATAACCGGGATAGGTAGGCAATTTATGTACCACGAAATCAACGCTCAGTCCTAGCATATCATCAGAAGACCATACAAAAACGTCTTTGAATTCAAACAAAAGTTGGATCAA
Organism: Nicotiana obtusifolia; assembly: GCA_002018475.1. Lineage (NCBI taxonomy): Eukaryota > Viridiplantae > Streptophyta > Magnoliopsida > Solanales > Solanaceae > Nicotiana > Nicotiana obtusifolia. Next base: position 75,405 of record MCJB01000925.1, on the reverse strand, counting down.
GGCATCTCTAGTTCTTTCATCAGCGTGAATGTTTGTCATGATTACTCGGATCTCTTCTGAACTGCCCAAATTAATTGGCTCGATTTCGTTTAAGTTTGGCTTAGGCTTATTCTCAAATTGTTCCGATTCAAGATTTATTTCCCTAAAAGCCTCATCTTCATCATATTCTGGCTCTTGATTCATTATTTCAAAGTTAGATGGCATTTTAGGATCTGGGCATGAAGTTCGCAAGCATGTCATGTTATATAAGTCCGCATTATTAGAACTAAAAAGAAAAGATAAGAAAAATAGCAAAAATCAGAACGGAAGAAAAGAAACTTCTATGGACGATGAAATATTGATTTCATTTTATTGAACTGAAAGATATGAGGGTTTACATCAGAATTAAAAGACAATAAAGTAAAACATTCGAGTTACACCCTGAAATAACTCGTAATGCAGAAGAGATGGAAAGACTGAACTACCGAGATTCCCGCCTAACAAGGAATGGGGTAGCCTCTCAATTCTGGAGCTTGAAATCTGGTCCCACATACTGCACCTTGGCACAGCTCGTGCCTTCCACGGGTTGGACCATGTGGGACTCATATAGCATTTGTTTCAAGGCTTCGCAGATATCATCGATTTCTTCAGCCGTGAAGGACTCTTCTTCTTCCTCCACATACTTTGGTTTGACAAATATTTGGGCGAGATGTGGAATGGGCTGGGACAGGACCCACCCGTTGTCACACACCGACCTCAGGGAGCGAGACAGGTGCTCAATCGAGATAACCCGGCCGAGCAAGCCTACTAGACTGCCTTCTACCCAATTCACCCATAAATAAAGAGAAGATAAACTTCATTAATTAACACCAGGAGGGTTCATGAACAAAACTAATTCCATCACCATAGTTACTTAATTTATAAAGTCTAAAAATACATACAGTTTCAACGTTTGGAGTGGAACATGTAATATACATACGACATTACTATCTTGACGTTCCCAATACCAATACACAATCCACACAATGTCTACGAAGTCTCTCATAGATACAAAAGAGTACAATGATAGTACTGGCAACAAGGCTCCGGCTATACCTCAAAACATAATACACACAGAACAAAAGATGCACGACCCCGAAATAAAGTGGCGCTCACCAAGTCAACTGGTAAGAGAGTGCACCGCTATCACTAGTCAATACTTTCCGCTGTGGAACCACCTGCATCCATTAAAGATGCAGTGCCCCCAGAAAAAGGGATGTTAGTACAAGTTGAATAGTACTGGTACGAAGACCAAACACCTACGCAAGGACATGAAAATACAACAAGAATATGATGAATCATGGTAACAATAAAAGGCTTAGATAGCCATTAAAGCCATAGCAATAATAAGAGCTTTCAATAACATTTATAAGTTTTTAAGTCGGGGATCCTCTACAACTCCCTTTACACAAAGCGGCCCCGCTGCCTCACCCTAATGTATGCGGGTGGAGGTGCAATCACAATACCAGAAACTCTACACGAAGAGTCCATGCCGCCTGACCCATATATATGAGGGTGGAGGTGTATTCACAATACTACAAACTCTACATAAAGCGGCCCTGCCGCCTCACCCCAATATATGCAGGTGGAGGTCTATTCATGATACCACAACTCTACAAAAAGCGGCCCTGCCGCCTCACCCCAATGTATGCGAGTGGAGGTGTATTAACAATGCCACACTTTGGATTCCTAAAACAATAATAGTTTGTACAAAAAAAAAAGTCCCCTTTCAAATAATCCATTTGGCACCTTTGGCCTTAGCAAGTGTACGTTCATAAGGTTTCATCATATGAGAAATAAATGTTTAATCACATTGATTTCATACAAGATCTTCTTCCCAAAAGGGGTATAACATAATTAAGTCAAAAATAGAGAATCATTAACACACGAGTGTTCTAACACGCTATGCAAATCGGGAATTAATTTTACTAGTTTGAATAACCCACATCAATAGTGTTCCATGTTCGAACTTCACACGATGGAGTTTTGTAACACGGGAATTCCAATACCAGAAAAAAAGTTTAGCCTTCATACCTCGAATGAGCTTTTCGTAGTGCCACAATAATGTCCAAACAGTCCTAACGATCGTAATCTATCAAGGAGGAAAGAATTATAAGCATGATTAGAGGAATTCGCATGGTGAGGACTGTTACAACTATGACCCGTCCTTTCCCTCAACTAATTCATCAACAAAACCATCCAAGATCGTTCAACAACTTCCCCGCAGTCTCCATTAGCACATGTATGTGATAAAACCTACCCTCATCACCCAGAATCAACCCAAACCCGAAATTGAAGAATTGGGGAAGAAATTCTTACCTTTTTGAAGCCCTAGCAAGTTCCTTTTGATGGAATTCGAAGGTTTGATCAAAGTATAGTAGTGAAGTCCTTAGTTCTCCTTTTCCTCTCTCTAGAATAGCTCTCCTCTCTCTAAAATGTTAGGTAATCCCCCAAAAATGAACCCTTAAGCTAGATAAATGAAATGGGGGCTGGGTTATAAGATTGGAAAAATGGAGCCCCGACAAAGATCTGCGACCGCATAACACTTCTGCGGTCCGCAAAAATGGACCGCATTATGGCCCTCCAAACTGGGCATTTCTGCTTCACTCTGCGACAGTTCTGCGCTTCGCAGACCAATTCTCTAGTCGCATAATGGACCGCAGAACCTCCTTCAAAAATTTCTCATGCATGATCTACGATCAGATTTACGGCCCACAAAACGGTTTTGCGGCCGCATAATGGTCCTCAAAATTGGCAAATCTATCTACTTCAATCCACGGCCGATTTGCGGTCCGCAAACTGGTTCAGCGGTTGCATAGTGGACCATAGAACTGCATGTTCTGCAAACTTTTTCCTTCAACTCCTCAACGTACTGAGCAACCCCAAAAGTCCATACTACGACAATCCTCAAACACATTAGCTTACCTCGGCACCATAAAACCTCGGGTTTTAGGTAAAATTTTACGGGGCCTTAAATCTTCCCCCGCTTAGGATCATTCGTCCTCGACTTAGGGTCAAAATTCACCATTAGCACCCAATGTGACTCCGCTCCTATAACATACACCAGTAGTTCCAAACTTTTGACTAACCCTCGAAATATCCAAAACTTTCGCCAGTCTCCCATGCAATTGGGTCCTATCCACCTTCCAAAAACTAGTCCTAACAACATAACCACAACAAAACGATGTAAAACAATAGGGAAACAACACCAGCCACAATGCCATTAAACATTACATTACCAAAGAGGAGCAACTTGAACATAAGTCGTACAGGGGAAACACAGTTTATAAAAAGTTAGCTTTCAACAAGATGGACACAATTACATAGCTATTCAAATAAATTAGGATACTTCTTCTTCATCTCTTCCTCGGCCTCCGAGGTGGCCTCTTCGACTTGTTGGTTTCGCCATAACACTTCCACGGAGGCAATCTCTTTATTCCTCAACTTTCGAACTTGCCTATCAAGAATTGCAACTGGAATTTCTTCATAAGTCTATTCTTCATTAACCTCAATTGTATCAACCAGAACAATGAGCGACGGATCTCCAACCACCTTCTTCAACATTGATACGTGGAACACCGAGTGCACTAAAGACAATCTTTGGACGTAATTCAAGCTTGTAAGCCACCCGACCAATCCTCTGAATGATTCTATATGGTCTGACATACCTCAGACTCAACTTTCTTTTCTTACCAAACCGCATTATGCCCTTCATGGGGGAAACCTTCAAGAATACCCAATCATCCTCTTTGAACTCCAAATCCCTGCGACGCACATCCGAAGAGGATTTTTGACGATTTGAGTAGTTCCTAACCGATCCTTAATGATCTTAATCTTCTCCATAGCCTGATGCACAAGGTCTGGTCCTATCAATTCTGCTCCCCCAATTTCAAACCACCCAATGGGAGACCTACATCTCCTACCATATAAAGCCTCGAACGGTGCTATCTGAATATTAGCATGATAACTGTTGTTGTAGGAAAATTCTACGAGTGGAAAATGATCATCCCAGCTAACCTTGAGGTCAAGAACACAAGCAGACAACATATCCTCAAGTGTCTGAATAGTCCACTCTGCCTACCCGTTAGTCTGCGGGTGAAAGGTTGTACTAAGATTCACCTGAGTACCCAAACATTGCTGAAATTTCTTCCAAAAGTTAGTTGTGAACTATGCCCCTCGATCTGAGATAATAGAAATTGTTATGCCATGCAACCTGACTATTTCTTGATATACAACTGAGGATACTGTTCTGCTGTGTCAGTAGCCTTAACAGGTAAGAAGTGAGCTGATTTCGTGAGTCGATCCACAATCACCCAAATCGAGTCATACTTACGAGGTGTGCGAGGTTGTCCCACCACAAAGTTTGCTACACTCCTTTCATATCATTCCACCAGTAGACTTCCTTAAGATCATGATACATCTTTGTAGAGCCCCGGTGCACGGAATACCTAGAAGTGTGAGTCTCGATCATGATTCTTTCCTAGAGACCATCCACATTTGGAACACATAGTCGCCCTTGGTACCTTAGTGTACCATCATCCATGCCAAGAGAAAAGGCCATGGTCTTATGTTTATGAATCCCCTCCTTCAATTGTACCAACAATGGGTCGTTGTAGTGCTTTTCCTTAACTTCCACGACAAGCGATGATTCAGCCTTATTTTGCACAATCACTTCTCCTTCACTAGAATCCGCAAGACAAACTCCCAAACTAGCCAACCGATGAACCTCCTTGGCGAACGACCTTTGATATGCCTCCAAGAAAGCCAAATTACACATAGATTTTCGGCTAAGAGCATCTGCTACAACATTAGCCTTCCCTGGATGATATAGAATATCGATGTCATAATCCTTGAGTAACTCAAGCCATCTCCTCTGCCTCAGATTCAATTCCTTTTGTTTGAAAATGTATTTGGAGGCTCTTATGGTCCGTGAATATATCCATATGGACCCCATACCGATAATGACGCCAAATCTTCAATGCAAATACCACCAGTCGCAAGCTCTAAGTCATGTGTTGGATAGTTCTTTTCATGATTCTTGAGCTTCCTAAAAGCATAAACTATCACCTTGCAATGTTGCATTAATACACATCCAAGTCCAATTCTCGAAGCATCACAATATACCACAAACCTACTGTACCCTCTGGTAGGGTCAACACCGGTGCCATAGTTAATCGCCTTCTGCGTCAATTTAGCAACAGAGAGTCAAGAGTGGAGAACCCCTCCACAAATTTCCTATAATACCCGACTATGCCCAAGAAACTACGAATATTTGTTGGAGTTGTAGATCTAGGCCAATTCTTGCAATCTTCTGAGGATCAACCTTAATTCCCTCTGGAGAAGACATGAACCAAGAATATAATAGATTCAAGCCAAAATTCACATTTTGAAAACTTTGCATATAACTTGTGTTGATATAGAGTCTGTAGAACTACCCCGAAATGATCGACATGGTCCTCTCGACTTCGTGAATATACCTGAATATCATCAATGAACACTATAACTAAGGAGTCAAGAAAAGGCTTGAAGACCGATTCATAAGGTCCATGAAAGCTGTGGGGGGCATTTGCTAGCCCAAAAGACATTATCAAAAATTCAAAGTGCCCATACCGGGTCCTGAAAGTTGTTCTCGAAATATCCTGCTCCCTGATCTTCAATTGGTGATACCCGGATCTTAAATCAATCTTGGATAAATACATAGCACCTTGCATTTTGTCAAACAAATCATCTATCCTTGGCAGTGGGTACTTATTCTTGATCTTGACCTTGTTGAGCTGTCGATAGTCAATACACATCCTTAATAAACCATCTTTCTTTCTTACAAAGAGGACCAGTGCGCCCCAAGGCGACACACTCGGCCAGATGAAACCCTTCTCTAACAAATCCTTCAATTGTCTTTTAACTCCTTCAATTCTGTTGGTGTCATTATGTAGGGTGGAAAAGATATAGGCTGCGTGCCTGACATCACATCAATCCCAAAATGAATCTCCCTGTCTAGTGGAACCCCAGGGAGCTCATACGGAAAGACCTCCAAAAATTCATTCACAACAGGCACGGACTCAAGTGTAGGTGCCTCAACATCGGTGTCCGTAACCCAAACCAAAAGGTAGATACACCTCTTGTTAATCATCTTCGTGTCCTTAAGGCAAGAAATAAACCTAGCATTCGGCACCATATCACCCCCCTTCCATTTAATCACTGACTAATTTGGAAATTCAAACCTAACGGTCCTGGTTCAACAATCTAGCCTAGCAAAACATGAATAAAGCTAGTCCATCCCCATTATTACATCAAAATCAACTATCCCTAATTCCATGAGATGGGCCAGGATGTCCTAACCAGGCACCGTGACAACACAATCCCTATAAACCCTCGCGGCCAAAATAGACTCACCAACCGGAGTAGATATAGAGAACGGCTCATGAAGTTTTTCCAGTTCTATCCCAAATTCCATAGCAATATAGGGAGTGGCATAGGACAATGTGGAATCGGGATCGATAAGAGCATATACATCATTGGACAGTCACTATACCTGTGACAACATCTGGAGAAGCCTCTGAATCCCGACGCCTCCGCGTAGCATTAAATCTGTTGGGTCCTCCCAAACTCTGTGCATCACCCTTAGCTGCACTACGCCCTACGGGTGTTGGAGTGCCTCGAGCTGGAGGAAGTAATGTGGATGTAGTAGCTGCAGAACTAGCTGGCTGCGCCGCACCTCTGCCCATGATCCGGCGGGACGAGTGGCAATCCCTCTAAATGTGACCCCTCATACCGCACCTGTAGCATATAGGTAGGTCCATGAAGCAGACCCCAAAATGCATCCTCCCACACTTAGGGCATGGGGGCCTCTACCGCTACTGGAATCTCCCTCCATGCCGACCTTACTGGTGGGTCCCCTATTGCCCTGACTAAACATGGATGGCTGTGCACTCATCGAAGACTGAGCGAATGACTGAGGTGGCCCTGATGACCATCCCCTAAATGCCGACCTACCATCACCACCACTAGAAGAACCACCAAAGTTGCCCGCGGATCGGGCCTTGCTGCTACCCTCACGCTCTATTCTATTTTTCAGTTTATGGTTCTTTGTAGCTTGAGCAAACACTACCATCTTCCCATAGTTCATATCAGAATTCAAGGCAGCTGTAGCGGCCACTTATAATAACCAAAGGGCTAAGGCCCTGCACAAACAGGCGCACTCTAGTCTCCATAGTAGGCAACATGTGTCATAGCATACTTGGACGAACTCCATATGGTACTCATCAATTATAGAATCAACTGCCCTCCTGGGGTGACATTGGCTCCTTGGCCAGTTCTTGCCTCTTCCTAGGCGCCATGCAGTTAGAGCAAAGCACGAGTTAAAAGAGGAATAATCTTACAATCAGCTTTATCGCACGATCGAGAACATCAAAGAAGGGTATTTCCCTAAATTCCCAAGTAGCCTCCTAATGATAGATGTGGTCGACAGCACACTGATAAGAAGGACTCTACTAGACACGGCTCCTAGATATCCTAGGACACTTTAAAACCTTAGGCTCTAATACCAAGTTTGTCACGCCCCGACCTCAGGGAGTGCGACAAGCGCTCAACCGAGATAACCTGGTCGAGCAAGCCTACTAGATTGCCTTCTAACCAACTCACTCATAACTAAATAGAAGATAAACTTCATTAATTAAGACCAAGAGGGTTCATAAACAACATTAATTCCATCACCATTAGTTACTTCATTTATAAATCTCAAAATACATACACTTTCATAATTTGGAGTGGAACATGTAATACATATACGACATTACTATCCTGACTTTCCCAATACCAATACACAACCCGCACCATGTCTATGGAGTGTCTAATAGATACAAAAGAGTACAATGATAGTGCCATTAACAAGGGTCCAGCTATACCTCAAAATATAATACACACAGAACAAAAGATGCACAACCCCGAAATAAAATGAGGCTCACCAAGTCAATTGGGAAGAGAGTGTACCGGTATCACTGGCCAATGCCTTCCACTGTGGAACCACCTACATCCATTAAAGATGCATCGCCCCCGAAAAAAGGGACGTTAGTACATGTCGAATAGTACTAGTATGAAAACCAAACACCTATGCAAGCACTTGGAAATACAATATGAATATGATGAATCATGGTAACAATAAAAGGCTTCGATAGTCGTTAAAGCCATAGCAAGTTTTTAAGAGATTTCAATAACATTTATAACTTTTTAAGTCAGGGATCCTCTGCAACTCCCTTTACACAAAGCGACCCTGCCGCCTCACCCCAATGTATGCGAGTGGAGGTGCAATCACAATACCAGAAACTCTACACAAAATGGCCCTGCCACATCACCCCAATATATGCGGGTAGGGGTGTATTCACAATACCAAAAACTCTACACAAAGTGGCCTTGCCGCCTCACCCCAATGTATACGGTTAGAGGTATATTCACAATACCACAACTCTACACAAAGAGGCAGGCCACCTCACTCCAATGTATGCGGGTGGAGGTGTATTCACAATGCCACACTTCGGATTCCCAAAACAATAATAGTTTGTACAAAAAAAAGAAGTCCCCTTTCAAATCAACCATTTGACACCTTTGGCCTTAGCAAGTGTAAGTTCATAAGGTTTCATCATATGAGAAATAATTGTTTAATCACACTGATTTCATACAAGATCTTCTTCCCAAAAGGGGTATAACATAATTAAGTCAAAAATAGAGAATCATTAACACACGAGGGTTCTAACACGTTATGCCAATCAGGGATCAATTTTACTAGTTTGAATACCCCACATAAATAGCGTTCCATGTTCGAATTTCACACGATGGAGTTTTGTAAGAACACAGAAATTCCAATACTAGAAAAAGAGTTTAACCTTCATACCTTGAAAGAGCTTTTTGTAGTGCCACAATAATGTCCCAATACTCCTAACGATCATAATCTATCAAGGAGGAAAGAATGATAAGCATGATTAGAGGAATTCGCATGGCGAGGTCTGTTACAACTATGACCCATCCATTCCCTCAACTGATTCAACAACAAAACCACCTAAGATTGTTCAACAACTTCCCCACAGTCTCCATTAGCTCATGCATGTGATAAAACCTACTCTCATCACCCACAATCAACCCAAAACCGAAGTTGAAGACTTGGGGGAAGAAATTCTTACCTTTTTGAAGCCCTAGTAAGTTCCTTTTGATGAAAATATAAGGTTTGATCGAAGTAGAATAGTGAAATCCATAGTTCTCCTTTTCCTCTCTCTGGAATGGCTCTCTCCTCTCTCTCTAAAATGTCAGGTAATCCCCCAAAAATGAACCCTTAGGCTAGATAAATAAAATGGGGGTCGAGTTATAAGATTGGAAAAATGGATTCCTGACGCAGATCTGCGGTCCCATATGCGACCACATTACACTTCTGCGGTCCGCAAAATGAACCGCAAAATGGCCCTCCAGAACTGGGCACTTCTGCCTCACTCAGTGACCAGTCTCTAGTCTGCAGACCAATTTTGCGGTCACATAATGGACCGCCGAACCACCTTCCGAAATTTCTCATGTTGGATCTCCGATGGGAACTGTGGCCCGCAAAACGGTTCTGCAGCCGCATAATAGGCCACATAATGGTCCTCAAAATTGGAAAATTTATCTATTTCAATCTGCGGCTGATCTGCGGTCCGCAAACTGGTTCTGCGTTCGTATAGTGGACCGCAGAACTGCCATGTTCTGGAAACGTTTTCCTTCAACTCCTCGACGCACTAAGCAAACACAAAATGTTTTCCTCAAATGCATTAGCTTACCTCGGCACCACAAAACCTCAGTTTTTAGGTAAACTTTTTCGGGGCCTTACACCTATTTTCTTTGCGCTTGTCGGCCCATGTTATGTCGACCTCTGTAGCTTGGAAACCCAAACCAACAAGCTTCTCATTGACGATAAGAGAAATTGGCTCAGTAATGCCCTGTAGAGATACTCTGAGCCCCTTCCCGGGCTTGTACCCATTTCTACTGATTTGGGTGGCGACCATAACAGAAGCATTAGACAAACAAGGTTGAGGTAATGGGGCCTCTTCTTCAAATTGGTCAGCGACCACAATTTCGAAAACTTGGTACAATCTCTTGATTATCACATTCAAACTTGACCATTTGGTGAAGAGTGAAAGGAATAGCTCCCGCGACATGAATCCATGGTCTACCCAGGATGTATGAGGTTTCCATGTCCAAAACTTGGAAGGTCACCTCGAATTCCATGGGGCAATAGTCAAAATCAGATAAATTTCTCCAATTGTGTCTCTCTTGACCCCATCAAAAGCTCGTACGCAGACATTGTTAGTTCGAATTCTTTGCGTTCCAATCTCCATTCTTTGAAGTGTTGAGAAAAAGCAAATATCTTCCCCCGACCCACCATCTAACATCATTTTGTACGCATAATAGCCCCCATATTTGACAGTCAGGTGGAGGGCTTCGTTGTGGTAGCTCCCTCTGGGGAAAATCATTGCGGTTGAAGGAAATCTTATTGACCTCAAAAAATCTTTCTCCCATTCTTTCTAATTGTTCGACAAAATTATCAACGGGGACATATGCTTCATTTAATGTTTTGAAGGAGCACCTTTTGATATTCATCTGAACTCTACAACAGAGATAAGAGTGAGACCTACAAAGGAGTCTTCCGGAGTTGGTCAACTACTGAGTATTCTGAAGTTTTCATCTTTCTAAAGAACTCTTCAGCTTCCTCATTGTGTACAAGCTTCTTGGACAGCATCTGTTTATCCCTATTCTGTTTGGATTTCTTTAGCTTTTCTGGGTATGGTACCTCCCAGGCTGATTCATTTCATTTACTTCCCCCAAAACTTCTTTCCCTTTGCATGTAACCACGATTCTGTTGTAGTTCAAGGGGACTGCAGTAGGATTTTTCATAGGACTCTACGGTGCGGGACTAATAACCACGAGCCACATACTTCCCCTTGGTACATATAATCTTGGCACATTCAACATAGTTTTCCTTTCATTGAATATCTTGGGAGTGTTGAGGATAAGTGGTTCTTCCTTCGGGGCCTTAGGAACATAGAGAACCACATTCTTGGAAGGTGATGGCCCACTTTTTGTTTCAACAGCTTGAAGAACCAGAGCAACTTTCTTTTTGGTTTTGGCCGGTTTCACCGCTGCTTTAGGTCTTTCCTCTAAATTGGCGATGGCAACAACGGCCTTCAATGCCAGGTCAAACTCTTTGTTATCACAAATCATACCAATGACCAGCCCGTTATTGGGAGTAGGTAACAGATTGTTAGTCACATTAGGGATCTCCTCGTCCCTCAGCACAATTCTTTTTTCTTCGATCAGGCCTTTGACCGCCCTTTTGAGGGTCCAACAATCTTTTGTGTCATGGCCTTCCGTTCCTAAATGGTATGCACACCTGATACCAACCCTGTATGATGGAGACTCGGGATTTTGCTTATTGGGAGGCACAAGTTGCAATAGACCCAGTTGGATTAATTTATGAAGCAGGCTGGAGTAAGATTCACCAATAGGGGTGAAATTGTTTCTTCTAGAGGGCTCATGAGGGCATGGATTATGTTGGTGTGCATTTTGTGGTGGGTGAGGATTATAGGGATCTTGGTAAGGATGATTGTTTCGGGGAGGTAGGGCTCGGATTTGGTTGTAATGTTGATGGGGCCGTGTGTAAGGTTGGGCATTCATCACTGCGTAGTGAGGCGGTGCCACGACATAAGTAGCATCTTGATGTGGGTATAGTGTTGTGGGGTTCTTGGTGGCATATAAGAATGGTCAAATGATCGGTGAGACCCCCTCGAAGCCATCATGGCTCTTTCCTTCCTCTTTTTGCTATTAGCCAAACCCCCTGAGCCATTCTGGATGACTTGTGATGTAGCTTTCAAAGAGGCTTGACTCAAGATTCATCCCATTTTCAGACCGTTCTCTACCATCTCCCCAATCTTTATAGCCTCAGCAAATGCCTTGCCCTTAGAGGACATCATATTCTAGAAGTAATCAGCCTCTTGGACCTATAGGAAGACTGTAACCATTTCAGCTTCATCCATCGGAGGTTTTACTCTGGCGGCTTGCTCACGTCATTTGCCAGCCGCAAACTTTTCGCGATTTTCTTCTTCAAATTGGACAAGGAGTTTCTGTCGGGAGCGATGTCCACATTATATTGGAATTGTAGGACAAAATCTCAGGCCAAATCATCCCATATGTGCCAATGGGTGATTTCTTGATCCATGTACCACTCTAAGGCGATTCCTGTTAAGCTTTCTCCGAAGTAGGCCATCAGAAGCTCTTCTTTTCCCCCAGCCCCTCTCAGCTGATTGCAGTATCTATTTAAATGGGCGATTGGGTCTCAGTGTCCATCATGCTTTTTGAACTTCGGCATTTTAAAACCAGCAGGTAAATGAACATTGGGAAACATGCACGAGTCCGAGTAGGAGACACTTTTTCAACCTCTATTCCAAGCTTTTCATCTTCCGATCCATTTCTTTCTACTCGGTATTTTTAATTGTTCTTTCTTGCTCAATCGGAGACTCATATTGTGGCTGTTGAGCGTATGAATCCGGAGTGACATGAGTCATATCAGGTTGAAATTGCGGAGCTTGGAAGGTGAATGTTTGGGGTTCAAAGCATGGCATGTGCACAGTTAGTGGTGCCATGGTGAAAACCGGTGGTGCGGAGAACAATGTTGAAGGTTCCCCGAACAAGTTTGTGTTGGAATATATATGTTTAATATATATACCAAATGTTTTTATCATGTTATGTTGTCATTTGAGAATGTGTTCAAAGAATGGGTTGTGCATTAAAGATCTTTCGACTTCAAGTCAAGTTGAAACGAAGGCTATTGTGCCAAATTTTGTGAAAAATCTCTATGTGTCTAATATTCTTAATTGCTCACATGTGTACTAGAAACCTTGTTTTGTAATGCTTTGTTATTGTTGATGATGATGATATTTGAAAGTGAAAAAGGTGAGCATGAAATACTAAATACGGCTGACGTGCCAAGAATGATTTTATAATTGTGGCTACTAGTGCCAATGAAATGAAAAGATGTGAAAGAAGTATGAAATGAGACGATTGGTATAAAAAGGATGATGTCTCGAATGAGATGGCCTAGCCGATCGGATCATGATCGGATGCCATGTCGCACACATGGTGGTGATTGTGCTGGAAATTATAATTGAAATTATGATTGTGGTTGATGTCTCGAATGAGACGGCGTAGCCGATCGGGTCGTGATCGGACTCCGTTCTAAAAGTATGGTAGTATTGGTATTGTGAACGGTGGCATATTGGTACAAACGATCTCCCAACTTAAGATATGGAAATTTATTTGAACACTGTCTTGATCCTAATTTGAGGTATGATGTTGTTGTGGCTTCCACTGATATTATGATTATTCTTGTTGTTGTGGCTTCCACTGATATTATGATTATTCTTACTTGTATTATTTATCATTCTATTGAGAGGGTGTTTTGTCATTCATACTAGTACTATTCCATATGTACTAACGTCCCTTTTGCCGGGGGCGCTGCATCTTCAATAGATGCAGGTGGTTCCACAGTAGGAGACATTGATCAGTGATAGCGGTACACCCTCTTCCCAACTGACATGGTGAGCCCCACCTCATTTCGGGGTCATGTATCTTTTGTTCCTTGTCTATTGGGTTTGAGGTATAGTCGAGGCCTTGTTGCCGGCATTATCATAATACTCTTCTGTATCTATTAGAGGCTCCGTAGACATAGTGTGGGTTGTATATTGGTGCTAGGGAAGTCAAACAATGTTATGTTGTGTTTGAATTACTTGTTCCATTTCAGACCATGAAAATGTGTGTGAAATTTGAGACTTCAAAATGAATTAACTAATGGTAATAATTTGGTATTGTATACATGATCTTTTTGGTCTAATCAACGAAAATATGTATTCTCTTTATTCATAAGTGAGTTTGGGTAGAAAGTATCTAACATGCTTGCTTGACCGGGTTCACTAGGTTGAGCGTCGTTCGCGCTCCTCGAGTCGGGGCATGACAATTCCCTAATTGGATCATCTTTGCGTGAGCTTTTGCCAAATCTTTCTCGACCTTTATCAGGTTGGTCGCATAGTCATGTACTTTCTGTCTCAAGTTGCTCCTGATTTTTTCATCCCTCTCACTCCTCACAGGCGTTTCAGCGACTATTCTCATTTCCCGGAGTTGGGCTCTGAACTCCTCGTTCTCAAGGGTCAGACTTTTCTTTTCACCTTCAGCCTCTTGCGCCTGTAAGTTATTCTCAAATTTGGGGTTTCTTAGCTTTTCTTCTAAGGCGTGAATGGTTTCTTGGTATCCCTTTTACTTTTCTCCCAAGGCTAACCGTTATCAAAATTTATCATCAAAAGCCTAAACATGAGGCCTTTGCTCGGGCTCTGGCTCATCATCAACGTGAGACCTTTTCTCGAACCACATAGCATAACCTGGGTCTACCTCACCTCTCGCCGGATTTGGCACTTGGGTATCATCTTTCAAGAACCGACAGCCATTCCAAACTTGTTAGGTTAAAGTCTCGAGGAGTGGAGCTTGGGTGTAGCTCAATGAATTGGACACTCAAATCTTCATCCTCGGGCACCACTTGGTACCTTCCCAGCTGTCTTAGAAATCTTTGCGGTGCATACAGTTGGACACTTCTTAAATCCACCAGCAACAGATACGTTTCAAAGCCGACATGTGTATCACTTCCTTTAACGGGAGCCATCCCAAGGTCCCCCCAATTTGACTTGCGTTTAAAGATCATAAGTGGGATATCCATACTTCCACAACTTCTGGAGAATTGTAATCTTTTACTCTTTCCTCGTAAATCTCAATGAAGTTGTTCTTGCTCGGGCCATAACTCATGAATTTGAGGTGATGACAGAGATGCTCGATCAACCACATCTGCAACAAACTATTGCATCCTTCGAAGAACTTTGCCTCGAATTTACACAACGTCAATGCCCGATAAATGTCTGATAGTATAATCGAAGCAAGAGTGTGATTATCTTTGGTAGTGAGGGCCTACACAATTCTGACAATGCGAATATGAGTTGTCTGTTCTTCATTTGGGAAGACCATAATTCCCAGAAACGCCACTATGAAAGTAAAGCGACGACGAATTTGCCATGTGTCCTTGTTCTGCTTGTTGTTTAGGCCTTTTTCATGCACTTCGGAACCATTTGAGTGCCCAAACCTGGAGTACAGGAAGTAAAGGAACAACAACCTTTGTCTACATTGTTTTTTCTGATTTGCTTGCTAATATTCAGAAGATCAAAGAATTGATGCATGGAAGGAGTCCTTGAGAATATGAGTTGCTGGTTTCTCAAATCCCTACTGAAACCTGAATAACTAGTTATTTCTTCTAAAGTGGGAGTAAGCTCAAAATCCGAGAAGTGAAAGACATTGTGAACGGGATCCCAGAACGTCACTAGGGCCTCAATCAAATCATCTCACGGTTTAACTTTCATAATATCTATGAGGGCGCCGAAATGGTTTGTTACCCAAACTTGACCATCTTTCCCTAAGTTATACCACCATATCTAAAGCTGTAATGGAGCCTACTCTACAACCATTAATGGCGGGTTCAGACAGTGCTCATTTTGTACCTGTGGAGGGTTATGGTTAGGATT
Source organism: Nicotiana obtusifolia (assembly GCA_002018475.1). Classification (NCBI taxonomy): domain Eukaryota; kingdom Viridiplantae; phylum Streptophyta; class Magnoliopsida; order Solanales; family Solanaceae; genus Nicotiana; species Nicotiana obtusifolia. The sequence continues at coordinate 59,758 of MCJB01000925.1, read as the reverse complement.
AACACTAGACCTAAAAGACAAACCAAATGGGCTCTTTTTGCAAATCAACCTTTCAATTTTCTAAGGAAAAACCAAAGGGAGGGTGGTATTTATGCAATATTAGCCCAAAGCAAGATTGCCTATTTTTTCAATAATGGCCCCTTCACACTTTCAACGAAAGTTTTGAGGTCGGGTGTAACAACCAGACTGGTTTCTTTGCACTCTAGTGTGTCGTCCAGCGGTTTCAGGCCTTGAGTATGTTCACTTCAGGTATTATGACTTGTACATATGCTCAGAATCGAATTTCTAGAAGTTCGGGATTGTGTTGGAAAGAAAATCCTAATTTCGGAAGCTTTAAGTAGGAAGAATTGGCTAAGGTGTGAATTTTGAGTAAACGACCTCGGAATCGGGATTTGAAGGTTCCAATAGGTTCATATGATGATTTCGGACTTGGGCGTATGTTTGGGTTGAGTATCGGATCACCCGGGAGCGTTTCGACGCTTATTATGGAAGGTTGGTATTTCTAAAAGTTTAAGAAAATCTTCACTTTGACTTGAAGTGGATTTTAATCTTACCAATGTCTGATTAATATTTTGCGCCTTGGAATAGCTTCGTTATGTCATTTATGACTTGTGTGCAAAATTTGGGGTCAATCGGACTTGATTTGTAGGTTTCGACATCGAATGTAGAAGTTAGAAGTTTTAAAGTTTATTAAGCGTGAATTGGGTTGCGATTCATGGTTTTAGCATTGTTTGATGTGATTTGGATGCTCGACTAAGTTCGTATGATGTTTTAGGATGCGTTGGTATAATTGGTTAAGGTCTCGAGGGCCTTGGGTGGATTCCGGAGGGTTAACGAATCAAGTTTGGGCTTTGGGGAAAGCTGAGGCAGCTGGTGTCTGGTGCAATTGCACCTGCGAGAAAAGGACCACAGGTGAGAGACCATAGAAGCGGCCCAGGGGTTGCTGATGCGGAATGGAGTGAGGGTGGATGGATTCGTAGGTGCGAGGAAATTTTGACACCTGCGGGCTCGCAGATGCGGGCGGGAGAACGCAGAAGAGGGAGCGAGGATGAGGGAGAAGGCCGCGGAAGCGGTAGTTCGTGCGCAGAAGCGCATTTTGGAATGCAGAAGCGGAGATTGTCCAGGTGAGGGACGTTCGCAAAAGCGAGTTTTTACTCGCAAAAGCGAGGCTGCGGAAGCGAAAACTAGGCAGAACATAAGGGATCGAACTTGGTCATTTCATTATTTTCGTTTGGGATTTTTGGAGCTCGGTTCTTGGGTGATTTTGAGGAGTTTCTTCATGTAACACAAGGTAAATAATTTCCTAGTTGTTGTGAGCTAAATGTAAGGTTTATATGTGGATTTAAGGAGGAAAATTTGGGAAATTTGGGATTTTGGTAAAAAAAAACCTAGAAATTGGTATTTGTGGATTTTGACAACGAAATTTGACATGGAATTTGGGATAAATTATATATTTGAGTTCATGGTGTTATGGGTAAAGTTATCTTCGAAAATGTTTTGAAATCCGGGCACATAGGCCCGAGGGTTATTTTTATAGATTTTTCTAGCGGAGTTGAGAATTGTTTAAATTGATTAACTATGGGTATTAGAGTATATTTTTGAATTGTTTGCATGTTGTTTGAATTTTTTTGGACCGACGGGCATCGGTTTGAGGTATTGGAGTGGCGTTGTAGCTGGTTATGGAACTTGGGAGCGAGGTAAGTATCCTGTCTAACCTTGTGAGGGGAAAACTATCCCCTAGATGACATTTATTGTTATGTGCAACTAGTTATGGGTACTGCGTACGCACGAGGTGATGAGAGCCCGTCCGGATAGACCTAGGATCTTATCCTATAATATTTGAATTATTTGAACTCATGTTGCTAACATTTATTAATCGAAGTTACAAATGAAATTGATTTAGAAATAATTATATGTATACTAGGCCAAGCTTTAACACTTTGAGTTTTGGGCAAGTTACTTGAGAAACGGTAAAGATTAAATCCATTTTGTACCCACTTATGGTGTTGTAAATACGTGTCTCGTAATTCGGTAACTTCCTTCCTTTTCTTGTGGAGCGGGACGAATGCCTCGGCAGTATCTAGGTGCATCTATGGTTCATGCTGCTCGACCCTCAGCAGTGTACACATTATTCCGGATCGGACCGAACGTCCTCGGCAGAATCGTGCATTATATCGCTTGTAACCCGAATATTAACAAGTTATTCTCTCTACTGATGCCCTGCATTTTATTCGGTACTTCAGGTTTATTTGATAGCGACACTTGACTACTTCCGGAGATACTAAGATAGAATACAAGATTGAAAAAATTCATACTTTAAAGGAAATAATTGGGAACTTTAAAGATTTACAGATCTACTTCACTATTGTTGTGCACTTCGTACCTATTATGGATTATTATATTATTGCTTGGACCTCGAGTAAGTGTCGATGCCGACCCTCGTCACTACTTCTCCAGGGTTAGGCTAGATACTTACTGGGTACGCTCTGATTTATGTACTCATGCTGCACTTCTGCACTTAATGTGCAGGATCTGACAAGTTCATTGATGACCACCTTGGCGCGTAGGCGCACATGCTGGAGAGACTTCATGTGAGCTGCATTCCAGGCTACGCATCGTATTCCATCGAGTCTCCATTGTATTATTTATTTTATTCTGTATTATTACATTGGGGACAGATGTTGTATTATTGTTATATTCCTTAGAACATGCTCATGCACTTGTGACACCGGGTTTTGGGGGTTTCTACGGGTTGTTCATTGTTATAACCGTGTAAATACTTTCTTACTCGGTAAATTCTATTGATGATGTTCAATTAGTGAAAACCAGGATTTCAAAACATTAAAGAGGAGTAATTAAATTGGTAAATTACTGTATGCTTGCCTAACGGTGGTGTTAGGCGCCATCACGACCTTCAACGGATTTTGGGTCGTGACAGCTTGGTATCAGAGCTTAGATTCTCTTAGGTCTCACGAGTCATGAACAAGTCTAGTAGAGTCTTATGGATCGGTATGGAGACGTATGTACTTATCTACGAGACGCTATAGGGCTGTTAGGAGCACTTCCCTTCTTGATTCCCCATCGTGCGATTTGATTCCATTGAGGCTTGTGCCTTTATTTCCTTCCTACTCGATCATATATGATGCAAAGCGCTTGTTATCAATTGGGCTCGATGAGTTGTAGTGGTACTGCGTACGTGGTGCAGGATGTTTTTCGCGGGCTATTATTGTCACCTTGCAGAAGAATGTTCAGTCAATTAGCTCAGCAGCTGTATTTCCGGTGGTTTTGAGGCTATGAACAAATTGCTACGATGTTCATGTATCGTTATCGCACGATATTGATGTAATGGTGGGGTGCTCGTTTATTTGTTGAGGCAGTGAATGACTCGAAGAGAGTGTTTCTCGGTGCATGATTTAGGGGTTCAGCATTTAATTCCAACAACGGAAAGGCAATCGGACTATAAATGTCCATGTTTGGTTGATGGATTAACGAGACTTGATATTTTCGAGCGTGGTGGAATCTTCATTGTGATGCGGTGTCATCGTCCTTTTGGAACACTATAAATATCCATGTTTGGTTGATGGATTAACGAGACTTGAGAGTTTCCAGTGTGGTGGAATCTTCATTGTGATGTGGTGTCATCGTCCTTATTGGAACATTATAAATGTCCATGTTTGGTTGATGGATTAACGAGACTTGATATTTTCGAGCGTGGTGGAATCTTCATTGTGATGCGGTGTCATCGTCCTTGTTGGAACGCATTACGGTTTGCCAGTGTTATGGTCTCCTTTGATTTTTCCTTCGGGGCAAGGTGTTGTGAAATGGTGTCTGAGGGGGGCGGTTGTCAGGGATAGCGGTATGTAGCGGTTCAGAATCGAATTGGTATTTTTAATGTTGATGGCTCGAGAAAGATGATCCTTGAATAAGCTTAGAGTCGGTAACAATTTATTGGTTTAGGTACTATAGAGATGGATTTTTTATTTGAGGCAACATTTGACAGCAAGGTATGAGGGAGGACATGGTGGGAAGTGCTTCGTGGTGGTTGAAGTACTAGCAGGTCAAGTATGAAGAGCAGAGATTGAGAAGTTGCTTAAAGGAGATGGCTTAACCGAAGTAAGAGTGGTAGATTAGCATATGGATTCCGTGGTAGGATAGCCGCGTGCCTTATGAAAATGTAGAACAGTTTGGGAACCGTGATGGAAAGTGATTTGGCTTATGGATTTTATTTGATATGGTGGTCACGGTACGAAGAAAGATTGAGTATGGCCGAAAGGAGTTGCTTAAAATGAAGAGGGGCGTGAAGATTTGATTATTGTTTCAGATACAATATGACTTAAGTTTGGAAGGTATTGTTGAACTTTCAGTTGAAGTCAATGGGGAAGGAGCAAACTTATTCAGCTGGTGGGTCAGCATGAGTTCAGGAGGATTTACTGATTTCGTGGTAGTAGTACCCAGTGCAGCATTTTTGGAAGATGTCGGTAAGGAATTCCACATGTGGGTTATCTCCTGTAAGCACGTTAGCGGTTGCGTGATGTTGATGAAGTTTCTACAAAGAATTCTACTTGCTACCCAGTAAGAGGTCGCATATGTGATTGTGACTGGTGATTCAGAATGTTCATGAAAAGCTTAACAAAAGACTTCGAGAAGTCTGGCGGGTTAATGGAGCGAGATCATGGTAATTGAGAAGGAGGAATTGTTGTGGGCTCTGTATTATGTGATGGTAGCTTACACTGTCTAGGATTGGACTGTGTGGTTGTCTGCTTGTGCGATTTCTGGTTATTGATGCGTTGGTGGATTATTTATGACTAAGAAAAGGAAGCATCAGGGGTAATTCAGCAAAGAACTTGATGAATGTGTGATATACTTCGCCTTATCAATTGAGTTGCATGTTTCGAGAAGACCCAGAGTTTATGTTTCTTGTGGATGTAAGGTAAAAGAAAACGAATTCAGTTTGTTGCCTCTTTGAGGGGGGCGTTCATGAGCTAGCAGAGTGTTGCAATTTGGTTATTTTTGGGGTCAGGTTAGAGTGGGTGACTCTCAACAACAGTCCATTGAGTTCAAGAATTTAAGTGCAGTGCCTAAGGATTTCGGGTTTGTATGTTAAGGATCAAGTTTTGTGGTGGATTATGAACGGGACTTGGAGTGCACTATGTTATCAGCGGGTATGCGGTCGAGTATTGGAGGGAAGGAAGAAATAGCTTCAGATTTGCGGGAGGTCTTGTAAAAGGGTTATACTAGTTGGAGATACCATTGTGCGCATGAGGAGGTATGAGATGATTCGTGGGTATTGAGACGAAATGGTCTCGCGATTCGGGCCACTCGGGATAAGTGCGAATTGAGTTCGTTATGCTGTACATGGAGCTATTATTATTTCTAAGCAGGTCAAGAATAGATGTAAAGAAGTTGGATCAGTTAGTAATGGTTGAATCAGCATGATTGTGGCAATGAACGGTTCATTCGTTGTGTGAAGTTATAACATGTGGTTTGTGGTTATACGTGCAGGCTGGACAGCCACTATAATTTGGTTGATTTGGGGAGTATTGGATTTGAATGGCCTGGTGGTATAAATGGATTCCGGGAGAGTTATGACGGTTTAGATCACGGCTTGAGGTTGTATTTTTTGCGGTTTGAGAATTCAGTTGTGTGCTGCAGTGGTTTTTCTAAAATGAGCTAAGTGAACGGTTTCTAGCCAATGAAGTGGTTAATCTACTAGTAGTTCAAGGTTTATGGTGAATGCATGCATTATCGCGTAGCGGCGTGATGGGTGCAGTGGGCGGTATAGGAATTGGAAGTTAAGGATCAAGATTGCGGTCCGGTGTTGATAAGAATGTCACGAGCTCAGGTGAGCAGGAAAGAATTCAGATGTATAGAGTGAACAGGCGTTATCTTAGTGACGCCTGAGAATGGCGTTACGTGGAAGAGGCATTGTCTATTGATTGGCAGATTGTGATTTGCCTTGTAGGATTTGTATGGATGTGCGGAATATGCCACCTGAGCAGGAGGTCGTGGGAGAGTATTCCACGAGGGAATCTGTATCAGTGAGACATTCTAGTCACTTGATTGTTAAGGATTGAAACCAAGTATGAAATTATGGTACTATCGTTAATGCAAGAGTTAATACCTGAGAGGCGTTCTAGTCCTTGGGATGTGGACTGTGTGAGTTCATCCCGGATTGCGCGGCTGTCCTTATGTGTCATGAATAGGGCCATTATGTATCCTTGGAAAGTTATTGGCCAATATGGTATGATCAGAATCGGTGTGAGGTCCGTTGGTGGGCCTAATGTGAGTGTGCTCTACGTTAGGTCAGATGTGTTTACTCGTCATAGCATTTTTTACGAAGGAGTTGTCGAGCATTGAATGTTATTTTCGTCGTCAGTTATTCCATGTAAATCCCTATTGTGCCATGTGGGTTGTGAGGCGGCTTGATTATTCGCACATGTGTTGAGGTCCCGTGTAGCTTGTGGTGTTATGTGAGCAGGATGGCTCTCGAGATGCAACTCATTTATCGCACCTTAGTTGTGCTTGCCTTTGTAGCGTATGGCACTATCCGTCTCCACAGGGAATTGTATTATGCACTTGATGTGCTTGTGGTCGATATTCGAGTATTTTATAAGAACAAGCATTACGGCTTGATGTATATTTTCTTCTTGAGTAATATGTGCGGATCAGGTGGCACGCTTCCACGGGTACATGTTGTTTGGATCGGGTTGCCGCAACAGCGAGATATTGAGCATTGCTCCTTACACTTATTTTGTATGTCTTTTTTTTCATCCCTGAGGTAGGTTCACGGCATCTATTTGGTCATTTTACTCGTTGCTCGGGCTGGGAAGTCCTTATCTAGAGTTCGTTCTTCCTTATGTATCACATTCGAGTTGTATCTTGTTGGCGTGTTGGGGCGTCATATAAGGTTGTTGGCAGTGTCTGAGACAGTTTATTGCCTGAGCAGCTTGTACTAGGTGAGACGAGAGTACTGGTGAAGTTTGTGCAATCGGATTTATACAAGGCACATTAAAGAGAAAATATCGTTATTCAGTTGAGAATGAGGTAATGGTTCTTGTCAGGAGGAAGGACTCCATGAATTATTGATTCGGCATGTCGTTATGAGTTTCTACAGGTCTCTTTCGCCGTGGCAGTATTGCGAGATTTGGAAGAGGATTATATGCGTCATGAGATGTATTGCGGGCATTGGATTTGTGAAATTTCAGCTATTGTAGTTAGATGATGTTATTATGGGCAACCGACTTATGTGGTACATGGTGTGATTTCGGTCTAGGTGTACGAGCATGTTGTGGTACAGTGCATGGTGATTGGTACGGTGTTCGTATGTTAGAATCAGGTCTGGTAAAGAAATTCGGAAGTTGGAACTTGGTTCTAAAGCTTGTTAGCTAAGGCTAACGAGAGGACCTTCAGACTGGCTCGAGCTAATGTGCCCAACTGGGTTGTGATGGCATGGGTAGGTGCACAAGGTGTTAAATAGTAAATTTGGACAACTCCGGAGCAGTCCTTAGCACGTTCGACGATGAACGTATGTTTAAGTGGGGAAGAATGTAATGACCCGACCGGTCGTTTTGAGTTCTAGCACGTCGTTCAGTGGTTTGAATCCTTCAGTAGCTTCACTTATGGATTATGACTTGTACATGTGGTCGGAATTGAATTTTGAGAAGTTCGGGATTGGGTTGGAAAGAAAATACTAATTTCGGAAGCTTTAAGTAGGAAGAATCGGCTAATGTGTGACTTTGAGTAAACGACCTTGGAATCGGGATTTAAAGGTTCCAATAGGATCATATGATGATTTCAGACTTGGGCGTATGTTCGGGTTGAGTATCGGATCACCCAGGAGCGTTTCAGCGCTTATTATGGAAGGTTGATATTTTTAAAAGTTTAAGAAATTCTTAAAATTGACTTGAAGTGGATTTTGATGTTACCAATGTCCGTTTGGGATTCCAAGCCTTGGAATAGCTTCATTATGTCATTTATGACTTGTATGATAAATTTGGAGTCAATCGGACTTGATTTGATAGGTTTCGGCGTCGAATGTAAAAATTAGAAGTTTTAAAGCTTATTCAGCTTGAATTGGGGTGTGATTCATGGTTTTATCATTTTTTGATGTGATTTGGAGGCTCGACTAAGTTCGTATGATGTTTTAGGACGTGTTGGTATAATTGGTTAAGGTCCCGAGGGCCTCGAGTGGATTCCGGAGGGTTAACGGATCGAGTTTGGGCTTGGGAGAAAGCTGAGCAAGTGGTGTCTGGAGGTGCGAGACCGCAGAAGCGGCCCAGGGGTCGCAAATGCGGAATGGAGTGAGGCTGGATGGACTCGCAGATGCGGGTGGAGGAGAGCAAGCGGGAGCTGGGTTAAGGGGGAAGGCCGCAGAAGCGGCAGTTCGTGCGTAGAAGCGCATTTTGGCACGTTGAAGCGGAGATGGACTAGGTGCGGGACGTTCGCAGAGCGAGTTTTTACTCGCAAAAGCGAGGCCGCAGATGCGGCAATTCTGTCCACAGAAGCGAAAACTGGGCAGATCATAAGGGATCGAACTTGGTTATTTCATCATTTTTGTTTGGGATTTTTGGAGCTCGGTTCTTGGGCGATTTTGAGGATTTTCTTCATGTAACACAAGGTAAGTAATTTCCTACTTGTTGTGAGCTAAATATAAGGTTTATATATGGATTTAAGGAGGAAAATTTGGGGAAATTTGGGATTTTCGTAGAAAAACCTAGAAATTGGTATTTGTTGATTTGACCATAAAATTTGACATGGAATTTGGGATAAAATGTATATTTGAGTTCGTGGTGTTATGGGTAAAGTTATCTTCGAAAATTTTTCGGAATCTGAACACGTGAGCCCAAGAGTTGATTTCATAGATTTTTCGAGCCGAGTTGGGAATTGTCTAAATTGATTAACTATGGGTATTAGAGTATATTTTTGATTGGTTTGGACGTTGTTTGAATATTTTTAGAACGACAGGCATCGGTTTGAGGTATTGGAGTGGCGTTGGAGCCGGTTATAAAACTTCGGAGCAAGGTAAGTCTCCCGTCTAACCTTGTGAGGGAGAAACTACCCTTAGGTGATATTTATTGTTTTGTGCAACTAGTTACGTAGCTATACCATGTTTATATCCGGGTAGACCTAGGATCTTACCCTGTAATATTTGAATTATTTGAATTCATGTTGCTTACATTAATTAATTGAAGTTATAAATGAAATTGATTTTGAAATAATTATACGTATACGAGACCAAACCTTAACACTTTGAGTTGTGGGCAAGTTATTTGAGAAACAGTAAAGATTATATCCATTTTGTACCCATGTACGGTGTTGTAAACACGTGCCTCGTAATTCGGTAACTTCCTTCCTTTTCTTTTGGAGCGGGCCGAATGCCTCGGCAATATATAGGTGCATCTATGGTTCGTGCCACTCGACCCTCGGCAGTGTACACATTATTCCAAATCGGGTCAAACGTCCTCGGCAAAATCGTGCGTTATATCGCTTTTAGCCTGAATATTCACGATTTAACCTCTATACTGATGCCCGGCATTTTATTTGGTACTCCGGGTTTATTTTATGGTGACACTTGATAGAATACAAGATTGAGAAAATTCATACTTTAAAGGAAATAATCGGGAACTTTTGAGATTCACAGAGTTACTTCACTATTGTTGTGCACTTCATACCTATTATGAATTAATATATTATTGCTTGGACCTATAGAGTCGATGTCGACCCTTCGTCACTACTTCTCTGGGGTTAAGCTAGATACTTACTGGGTACGCGGTTATTTACGTACTCAAGCTGCACTTCTGCACTAAAAGTGCAAGATCTTACAAGTTCATTGATAACCACCTTGGCGCATAGCCGCACCTGCTGGAGAGGCTTCATGTGAACTGTATTCTAGACTACGCATCGCAGTCCATCGAGTCTCCATTATATTTTTTATTTTATTCTGTCTTATTACATTCGAGACATATGTTATATTATTGTTATATTCCTTAGAAAATGCTCATGCACTTGTGACACCGGGTTTTGGGGGTTTCTACGGGTTGTTCGTTGTTATAATTGTGTCAATACTTTCAATTACTCGATAAATTCTACTTGATGTTGTTCAATTAATGAAAACCAGGATTTCAAAACACTAAAATGAGTAATTTAATTGGTAAATTACCGTTGGCTTACCTGACGGTTGTGTTAGGCGTCATCACGACCTTCAGCGAATTTTGGGTCATGACACCGGTGAAGGTCACTTAAGGCAAAAGTTATGTTCAATTGACAGACACGTCCGTTCGTGCGAGAATAGCCCTTTGACAATTTCGAAGATGTTCTAAGGCTATTCCAACAGAAACTGCTCGGAATTCAACCAAAGCTGGGTCGGCTTACTCATTTGATCAAAACATTGGATACATTTTATTATTTTGGTTATTATTGCAAAAATAAGGCCGAACCCTATGGAGGTTGCCTACATATCTCACATCCCGTGAGAATCAGACATGCGTGATTTGGTCCGTTTTGACACAACAGGGAAAACATGATTTTTGAAGATATTGACTCATTTTGAAATGACTTTTCTTTCTTTTTTTCAAAATTTCGACAGAGTTTCAGGATTTTTCAAATAACTGGGTTTTCAAGGACCGGGTGAATTTTCTCTTTCCTACCTCACTCTTGATTTTTTCTTGATTTTCTTCTCCTATTCTAGAAGCTGACCTACATGCAAGTCGAAACAAACAAATGCATAAGTAGCACGTAGGATGCATCAGGATGGACTTTTATTTTGGGTACACCTGTCCTAGACGGACCCAACCCCTGTGTTGAGTCCCCAAAGTCAAATGCATGTGATGCAAACAAAAGCTCCTACTAGGAATCCGACATGAGGCTATATTATTCTATGTTTAAAATCCTGCGGGTGTGTTTTAGACCTGGCTTACCCAAGCGGATAGCTTGAACCGAGGTGGGGGCAATGTACCGGGAGCACAAAAGTCTACCCCGTCTAGTTGCCGATCCATCCTAGTTCTATTTTATATGACCTCTAAGAGAAAAGCAAGCCACGCATACATGTGCACCATAGTTTTAGAAGACTCAGCAAGGAGGCATAAGAAGACAATTTAATACAGTTTAAATAATATCAAAGCAGTAAATGAGCGGCAATTAGCACATTAGGCCCACAAACACGATAATATCAACAATTAATAAAGCCAAGTATACATCACATCAACAAGCTCGAATTCTGAACCCTGAACTAGAGATTCTGGGTTCTTGTCTCTAGCAGACTCGGCAGAGCTGTCACACCTTCTTTTTCCGAGGAAAGGGAGTTTTTCCAATTAAAATGACATTATTTGAAATGGGATTATTTATTTAATTAGAGTCGCCACTTGGAATAATTTTTATGGTGTCCCAAGTCACCGATTTATTTTAAATCTCAAATGTAGGAAACTGACTCTGTTTTACGGTCCACGAAACATAGAAGACCGGGCAGGGAATTCTATTAACTGGGGAGAAGGTGTGAGGCACTCCCGGATTTCGTGATTTAGAACAATCGGTTTTAATCATACCTGACTTAATTAATTAATTATTACGTAATTTTAGAACCTATGTGCGTTTTACCTTGTACCGTTTCAAATTATGGCATTATGGATTTATCTTCGAAATGAATCACATGTGCGTGAATCCATTTTATTTAGGGTGCTAAAATCATGTTACGCGTACGTGTACACAATTAATCACATTTTATTATTATTAAGATTGTTTGGCCAAAGTCGCGTGAACGTGTATTTTGATTTTATTTTGGGAACCATAATCATGTCACGCAAATGTGCACACAATAACGATAATAAATTAAATGCGTGCCTAAAGCATTTCTACGAATGTTCATAGAGTTGATTAATTTTCTAAATTTGGAATCACATGTGAAGATTGTAGATTATGGAACTTATTTGGACGTGGCACACATCTGTGTTTAAACGGAAGATTTGTGAATCTCTATGATTAAGCACAATGTCATGAAGCTATCTGATGTTAGTCAATAATGATCTAATACTTTGTAGAAGCAATATTTAGGCAACGGGCAGTAGCTTAACCAATTTGAATAAAAATACATTTTTTCTTTGCTACACAAATAAATTATGAGTCAATAGGTGGATAAACTAATGGGCTTAGCTGATTGCATGCGTCATAATGAACCTTGGGTATAGGTGAATGTGAAACAGGTTCAAATGGAGGTCCAAGGTGTGACCTTTAAAAGGGGCAATTATTTAATTAACAGGTCCTTTGCTGGCCTGGAGATTGCTGGGCTGGTTCCATACCCTGGCCCAATAGCCTTTGCAATACATTAAAAATCAATTCGGAATTCTAAAACAGAAATCTAGGTTGTGAAGATGAGCCCAGAAACATGATTTGCACATATCACATGATATAAATTTTTAATAAATTGAATCAATTATTACATGAATAGAAATTGACAATTAATCATTCCATGTTTAATTATTATAAAGTTTTTACTAATAAAATATAAACCTACACCTCAATTATACGATTCTGTAATATAACAGAGAAAATTCAGTCCAGTCCATGCGACCTTGCATCCTTCCAGTGAATTCTAAGTTTAAATGAAACGTCCATGAAGTCACTCTACCAGATTAAGCTCGTGGATTCGTCACAGCTAACAAAACAGAGCAATTAACTAAAGTTCAAAGTGACTTAATCCTCATATTTTAGGTAATAACTAACTTCTTAACATAGTTCAGAGTGTGCTTCACCAGAATCAGTTGTAATGAACAAAATCAGCTTAAGGGTTCAGCTCAAAAAATCAATCAAAACAGTTATTGGTAAACAATACAAGTACAAGCAGATTAACGATTAAACATATTTAAATTCATGAAATTAAGCATAGACGTGGCCTGAACAATTTAAAATTCATTTACAAATCCAAATAGTTGATTACAGATTAACAGAACAAATCTAACAGCAAATGAAAACAGATTTCACAAGGCCAAGGCTAGAATCTTTAAGGATGAAGCCCAGCACAATAGATTCAACAAGAGCAGCAACAGCGACCACAAAATTGAGCTTCTACAGCTTATAAAAATCCAGGAAGAAAAGAAGTTGAGCTTTGAAATCAGTTCTCTTCAAACCTCCTTTTAGAATTTTAGGTTTTCCTTTTATTTTTAGCTTTTTTCAGTGAGAGTGAAGTAGAGTGATATCAGAGGAGCTTGAGTTTTTGTGTGTGCATATGAGTCTATGAGGAAGGATAAATTTATAAAATGAGAGAAATGGAAATTTTAAGGGTGAATTCTGTGAGTGAAAGCCTGTGTCCCCTTTGTTTAAAGAGAATGAGCGTCTTATATGCAAAACAAAGTCAGGGAATAATCAGCCAAAAGTGTCAACTAAAAAATAGGGAATAAGCATCTTTTAAAACTGAATTGGACAGCTGTCCATTTAGATATTCCTCCTCATTTTTTTTAGCCCCTTTTTACTTCTGAAATTAACCCTTTTCAATCCAAATTTGACCTAATTTCTTTGGTCTTATTGCATTTTAGTCCATTTCATCATCTTCTAGCACCTTCTCATCTGCTGAACAGAAAGAATCCCTACTTTCTTATTTCTTTTAACCCCTTAGACTTCTGTTAATTTCATTGCTACGCCCTTGTTCTTCTCTTTTTTTTTTCAAAACTCCTTCCTTCTTTTCCTTTTAAATTCTAAGCGAAAAACCCAAGAAACACATACTTACCACGAAACAAATTTCTGAATTAAAACTATAACTTAAACTTAAACAACGATAAAGTCATTAATCGAAATCAAATATTCTTAAAGAGTAAGATGTATTGACCCAGCACTCAATCGCACTAATAATCAAGTAAACTTATCAAACAAAAATGAACAAAAGAAATAAAACGAAGCAGAACCTAAAAAAAGATATGGTCTAGAAATGAAAACTTAACCTAATGTGCAATTGAACAGAAGAAAATATAATTAGAAGGTACCTGCTTTGAAGAAATTTGAATCGACCATAGGCGGTCGAGTTCTGGGCGATCACTGGTGTTTTGACCTAGCTCTGATGATCATGCAATGAGCTAAAATTAGCATCATTCGATTGCTCTTATCAAAAGCAATCGACTGATGTCGATTTCAAACTCAAAAGACCAAGAAAAGCTCAGAAAAGGAACGGCTAGGATTTAAATGATTTCCAGATTTGAAAATTGATGGATTTGGCGGGAATTTTGGAAAACTTGATAATGTATTGTGAATGGAGGTGAGATAAGGAATGTAAGGTGAGCATTTGGGGTTTTTTGGACTGGTGCCGCCGGAGATGATTTTGGGTTTAGGAGGTGGCTAGGGTTGAGAGGGAAAGAGATAAGGAATTTTGGAGTGATCTCTTGGGTTTGGGGGATTTCAGACAGTTATAAAGGAAGGGGAGGTTAGTTCCAGACCGTAATCAACAATCATGAACGTCTGAGATTGGTTAGGCCCGAAACGGCGTCGTTTGGTCTTGGGGTGGGACTGGACCGATTTTAAGGGAGACTGGGCTTGGGGCGGATGTTGGACGGGTTTGGCTTTGAGGGAGATTGGGCGAATTAAATTGTTGGCCCAATTAACAAATGAGGGCAAGCAGCCTTGTACCTTATGTCATCTCATTTATTAAATTAGAATTACCAACTAAATAAACACTAATTGAACCTATTTCTGCAAAAATGACCTAGTTAACAATTAAACTGCTTTAGGTTAATAAAAATTGAACTATGCAATTACCCATATGCAAAAAGAACTAAACTAGTGTAATTTAATTTTTCATGATTTTCAATTATTAACTATGCAATTAATATGTGATTAAATCCTAAATGTGCAATTCAAATATAAAATGCAAACAAAAAAGATTAAAAATAATTTTTTGATGATTTTTAGGATTTTAAAATATTTCTAAATATGCATGAATGCAACTAAATGCAAATAAATGCAAGCAAACAAATAAAGAGAAATTCATAAAAATTCTAAAAATTCAAAAAGACACCAAGAAAGAGTTATTTTTTGTGGATTTCTTAGGAGTAATTTAGGCAGGACAAAAGTTACGTGCTCACAGCGAGCAATCATAAGTGATGGAGGGTCACATTTTTGCAACAAAGCTTTTGAAACTTTACTTTGGCAAGTATGATGTCACTTACAAAGTGACACCTCTCTATCATCCATAAGCTAGTGGTCAAGTGAAAGTCTCCAACTGGGAGATAAAGAGTATTTTGTCCAAGACAGTTAATGCAAATCAGACAAATTGGTCTAAAGAGCTTGATGATGCTCTATGGAAATATAGAACGGCATATAAAACACCTACCAGAATGTTTCCATACCGATTGATGTTCGAAAAAGCTTGTCATCTTTCGGTGGAACTAGAGGACAGGGCAATGTGGGCCTTGAAAGAATTGAATCTTGATTGGGATGTAGCCTCTAACTTTCTTGTTACACACTTGAATGAATTAATCTATTCCAAATCCTGCGAGTAGCCATTAAACATTACTAAGAGACGTCCCCGCTATATATATTTAGTGATTCAAGGGTTTATTTTATTAGTTTTAATAATAAGATTTTTTTTTAATTTAACATAATAAACAAATTCTATTTTGTACTCTATCTGTGTATCCTTTTTTATTCCTAAAAAATAGCAGATGAAAAAAGAAGGCTTAGGAGGGAGATAATGAAATTATGTGATCGGGTCTTCCAAAAGCAAAGGAATGATCCGTTTTTTAGTTAACTGATCTGATGGGTCCAACAAATAATAAATTATAACAATATCTAAATTCTAAATAAAAAATAAAAAATAATAGACTAAGATTCTAAATAAAGGATAATAAATAAATGGGATCTTCTTTTCTTCGAAACGTCTCGTGATCTTCAACCAACTATACGCTTCAATATAATTACCGGGAGTAAGCGCTATAGCCTATTTCCAATACTCAGCGGCTTGATCGAACCAAGCCTCTGCAATTTCAGAATCTCCCTGTTGAATGGCATGTTCTCCCCGGCTGGAATAAGTAGTGCAATTCTTTCCCTTAGAACCTTACTTGAGAATTTCTTACCTCATACGGCTCAGCAGTCAATTCTTTTGGTGTCCCATTTTGATCTATGCCATATCTAATGAAATCTAATGAGATTTCTCAAGGATCTATCCCAGTTTTAGGGTTAACCAAAAGAAAATAGGTTAATTACATGAGTTTCAAACTGAAATTTGGATGAATAATCAGTTTATTTAGTTTTGTCTTTTTTCCCACCTTCAGAAGAATAAAGCATAGACATTTTTACTAGTGTTAGAATTTTATGAAAGGTAACTATCTCGGTTTCATAGATAAATTTATATAGAATCTTTGAAAAAGACTTTCTTTCATAAGAAAGAAAATACTTACTATCTTTGGGATCTGATCCTACACCTACTTAAGACTTTAGTGGATCGACTTTATTACATAAGTTAGATCCTAATTTTTATCTCACATCATGAGATAAGTATTTCTTCCATCATGACATAAGTACGCAGTTATTATTGTATCAGCTCAAAATCTCGCTAATGATCTTTACGGTGCTTCCTCTATCTCTATCAATTAAAGCCTTATATCCATAGAAAAAAGTTGCTAGGCATTTTTATTTTTTCCTATTTTGACTTCTATGAAGTTTCTTTCTTTGCTACAGCTGATAAAAATCATTGTTTTAGACGATGCATATGCAGAAAGCCTATTTGGTTCTAGTAGTTACTTTACTAGTTTTTTCTTTTTCTTTCTTTCTATAGTGGAGATAGTCGCACGTAATGACAGATCAAGGCCATATTATTAAAAGCTTGTGGTAAGAATTGTTTTCGTTCAAGTGCTCGAAAATAATATTCCAAAGCTTTCGTATGTTCTCCATTACTTGTGTGGATAAGCCCTACATTATAGAGTATATAACTTTGATCATAGGGATCAATTTGTAGCATAACTTCATAATAATTTTGCAAAGTTTCTGCGTAATTTCCTTCGTATTGAGCCGACATCCGTAATGCCTATGAAAGTTTGTCCTTGTACAAAGACAAGATCAAATATCTTCATGACAAGTGTATTTGGAATAAGGAGTTCAAGGTCAGTGATCTAGTGTTGTTGTTCAACTCAAGATTGAGGATGTTTCCCAGAAAGCTAAAGTCAAAGTGGAGTGGTCCTTTTGAAATTGTCGGTGTGACACCCTTTGGTGCTTTGGACTTGAAGAACAACAACAATGAAATATTTCGAGTCAATGGTTACTAGGTGAAGCACTTTTTGGGGAATGTTGGTGAGAGCCATGTGGTGGCGGTTCTTTACTTCATTTGAGGATGATATGACATTATGTCGTGCCACGAAGTTAAATAAGGTGCTTCTTTCGAGGCAACCCAAGCTCGTTCCCTTTTTCTCCTTCAGTTAGATGTTGTTTTTAACTTAATTTGAAGTATGTTGTAGGGATCAGTGTTAGATATTGAAATGATAGCTGAAGTTGTGTCACACAGGGCAAAATACGAACTACAATTTTCTTAGTGCGGCCGCAAAAGAGGGATTGATGATCGCAAAATATTTTGCGCAGCCGTAGATTTCATCTGCGGACCGCAATTGCAAGGATCAATTCAGGTGTTAAATTGAAGGTCCTCTGAACTTTTCTCCCAACAGTGCGGAGTGAGTTTGCGGACCATCACATTATGGGATCGCAAGAGTATTATCAGAGAAGTAGCTAGAACTAGTTTGTCAGAAGTGTCGTCGCACTTGAAAAAATATGGATCGCACAACTACTTGCTTCCCTTCTGCCCAGGTAACAGAGTGTGGACCGCACTTGGAATTGTCTGGCTGCACTCGCCCTCTTTCACCCTCACCATTATGTGAGTATAAATACAATAATAACCCCTCCTTTTACACTTTTCACCATTTCCACTCTCATATTGTTACTCTAAGAGGTACCCCGCTCGCACTTTGTCATCACAAACAACATATCACACTTCCATTGATCTTACCACACTAGCACACTCTGGTATGCATCACGTCAAATTTTATTGTTTTATTTTTTAATTTATTTTGGCATTTTAACTTCTTTTTAGGCCATCTGTTATTGCATCCCTTTAATGTGTCTATGTAGGGTAGTTTAGCATCGGGTATTTGTAACAACATGCTTAGATAGGGTTGGGTTGTTGATTGTCATGTCCTTACCATGTTACCCAGTAGGATTGAACACATAATTGCATGACCTAGGTAAAAAGACATGTGCCCATTACTGTGCTCAACTGTGCGGACCGCACTTGAAATTGTGAGGTCCGCAAACCTCTGATTTGATACCTTAAAGGCAAGTTGACTGTGCAGACACACTTTAATTGTGTGGACTGCAGTTCAAAAACTTTCAGCCGCAAAGAGAGGTACGCACTGACAAATAGAGAACTTCTTCTCTGAGGTCCTGTGGACTTTTACTCAAGTGCGAACTGCAAAAGTAATTGTATAGACCGTAGTTGAATTTCTTCTACCCCAGATGGAGTCCGCATTGTCCTACAAAGACCTCACATTGAGGACTTGGCACAACTTTGGTGAAGTGCGGACCGCACTCCAAATTGTGCAGCCCGCAGTTGTAAACTTGAAAACCTATTGCTTCTATGGTATCCTCCAATGACTAACATGACTCTTAAGTATTTTGCAACTTGTTATGCCAGTTGACAAATCTCTTTGTGCATACAGAGACAATGGTGTGATCAAAAGGATGAGGAGAGTCTTCTAAAGGAAGGGGAGAACCAGGGAAAGGTAAAGGCACGGGTGCCATGCACCCGAGTGCACAAAGGGCTATTACAAAGAAAACAACCACAAGTCGGGGGAGATGTAGTGGCCTCTCAAAGTCAAGTTCTTATGCCCCATCTAGGGATACCTCAGAAGGGAATTCTATGTCTCTAACGGAAGAGAAAAACAAGGAACAATCTAGGCTACAGGGGCAGCCTGAGACCCAAACAGTGCCCTCCATATCTCACAGTACATCCCAGGGCTCAACTAGTTCCAGTCATGAGACAAATGCAGCTTTTCAGCACTCTGATTCTAATTATGCCCCAGATGACGGAAGAGGGGGGATCAAGTGCAAAAGGCAGGCATGGAAAGAACTAAGAAGAGGGTTTCCTATGAAGACCATTTTTTGAGCCTGCAAGCTTATACAGACTTCCAGGTGTTGTGGAAGGAAAGATCACTGACCCACGAAAGGCAATTCCTCCTTAAGGACATAGATAAATACAATCCTGCTGTCTTAGAGCAGTTTACAAAGACAAAGAGGTGGATGCAGTGTACAAAGAAGATGGTGGATGTGAAGGAACACCTTGTCTCGGAATTCTACGCCAACACGACGCACATTGTTAAAGGGACAAAGGTTACGAAAGTGCGCAACCTTCAAGTAAAATTTGATCAACGCACTATGAATGCTTGCCTCGAATTTGAGGATGTGGAGCCAAAGGAGTATTTGGCTAAGTTGGAAGAGAAAGAGGAGGACAGACCATGGCACGCATAAATTCTTGCACCTGGGCCTACTCCCTCTTGGATAGGTGCCAGAGTGCCAATCCTCCGCAATACTCTTAAGTTTTGAGGCAAAAGGGTGGCAGACCTTTGTGTGTAGTAGACTTGACCCTGGACTGAATAAGAACAATTTTTCCCTTGCCAAGAGCAGTTAAGGTAGCTTCTAGGCCGAGTACCCAATCAATGTGGGTGCTCTAATCTTGGCCAACATCTCTCTTGTTGCACAGCTAGGCAACACATCCTACCCCTACCCCAGCACCATCACTGAGTACTTCACTGACGCCAAGTTGGAGTCCATTCCATTTGACACGAAGGTCAAGCCAACTGGTCCTTTTGAGTGGTACAAGTTGAAATACCCGAGGAATCCAAAAGAGAGCATTCAGCCTTCTACTTCTGCTGGTTAGTTTGATGAGCTGATAGTCGTAGCCCCGAGTCCCTCTAAGATCCCTTCTACTTCATTTGAGCCTTCCACCAGTGCCAGAGCTGCTATTCCTGAGGCATCATCCTCATCCCCTGCTCCAGTGCCTACAGGCCGGTGCCTTTTCCTACAGGCCTATTATCTGCCTTGCCGGTCTCTCAGACACTAGTGAGCCTTAACAATCGGATGCATACAACTACTTCAAAGTTGTCAAAGATTTCTAGTACAGTTGTAGGCCAGACATCTTCACAGACACGGATGGATACTTTTGACATTGATAAGAAGCTCATCAAGGTCTTAGACAACTAGAAGGTGATCATGGATACACTAGTACAGCATGGTGCGGTAATTGAACGGTTGACCAAGTAGGTGAAGAAGATGAGAAAGACACAGGCCACCAAGAAGTCGTTTGATCCACTTCGAGCTGAGGTCACTAGGATAGATGAGGCCGAGGACTTGAGATTTGATATAATACTAGACCCCCCCCCCAGCCTCACCTAGATCCACCTTTTCATGAGGATCTCGCTGCTCAGACTGAGGAGCCTTGCCTTGCACATAGCACTACTGATGCGGTGCATGATATGTTTAGCTCCCAAGAAGATCTCGCACAGGATGATAACATGATTCAGTTTGCTGAGCCGGCTGAGACTGATGCTGCTGGTGACACTGTGATGACCGAGGACCCTTAGGGAGTTCCTTTGCCCTCCCCATATTTGATCTTATTTTTCTAAGCATTAGGGGAAATGCTTCTTTTTATATGGGGGTGGAGAACTCTATATTTGATGTTTAAAAATTTGATGACATTGGGATGTAGTAATTGGATGGTTTTATTTTACTTATCTTTAGTGATTTGTTACATTTGGTAATATTTATTTGGTAGTTTAAGTTTTATGCTTTTCTTTTATTTGTTGATAGTAAGTCTTTGGTTTTATTAATGCCACGGTCCTTTTCAAAGGTGGTTTCTTGTATGAACCGGGTGATTATTCCCGAGGATGGATAGTGTGACAACTTTTTTACGGGAATGAGTTTGTTTCATGTTTAGGTAATAGTAGTACTACATAGTAACGAATAAAATCTCCAATCAAGTTAGTCTATAAAAAAGAGTTATTTATGCTTCATGTGGCACCAACATACTTAACTGCATGCTTATGGTTTGAGACAAGGTACTTGGAAGAAGTAGCTCTAGTATACGTGACTTTGAGGTTCTTGAGTTGTCTTTGATAAATCATTAGGTGGTTGAGTGGATCATAGTAATCTTTAACCTAACTGTGATTGTTATGAATTTTAGAATGTATCTTCGTTTACAGTCTAGTTGCATGAGAGGTGAGATAAAATTTTGTTGATTGTTCAAGTACTTGAGTGAGTAGTCTAGAACTTAATCCGAATGTGCTTCAAAGCGAAATTCTAAGTTTGCTTGGTTTGGAAGATGATTGTAGACTTTACTTGGACCGTTTGAGCTTTCAACTACCACTCTATGATCGTTATCCCTAGTCAACCTCTTTAAGCCTTTAACCTTTCTCTATTGATAATCATGCTAGAAACCTTTGCCCGTTTTGAACATAATCCTCTCTTGGCACCCTGAACCTTCCTAAGTACTCATATGTAGTGAGTGGCTCAAGCCTAAGTTTGGTGTGAAAGTTAAGAAATCTAAAAGAGGTATCAAGGCATTGAAAAGAGAGAAAAGAAACAATCTTCAAGAAAGAGAAAGTACGAAAAGAAAGTGATGAGAACAAAAAGAAACACAAAAAGAGAACAAAAAAAGAAGGTTGATGAAATTGAATAAGGCAAGCGCCTCTGGTATAAACATCAAGGGAGAAAAAGAATGGAACTGTCAATAAAGAGTGATGACAAGTCTCTCTAGCCCCCAAGAAAAAGAAATGCCTCTAAGAGTTTGGAAAAAATGTGAGCCAAGAAATGAGATGTGAAGTGCTTACGGAAAAGTGTAACCACTTATATCCCAAATGGAATCGTACCCCGATCCAAAGCCTTCATTACAGCCCGAAAAGAGCCCTATTTGACTTCAAACAAGGAAAAACTTATATTAGTGGAGATTTACATGAGAGGAAAGCCTATGGTACTTGAAGCTTTACTTGTAACATTCCTTTGTGAGAGAAGAGTGAAACCTTTCTTGATCTAGAAATTGAGTGTTAAATCTTGAAGTGAGCATCGAAAATGGAAGGTAGAAGAGGAAGAGTTTGGAGTCCACTATGATTTACATGAAAGAGAAAGAGTCCTTGATGAATGAAGACAATTCTTGAAGCTCAAATATTACACTAAAGTTGCATAAAAGCTGCACTTTCTTTTTTTCTTGAAAACTTTGACACCTTTTGTTTAGAATGCATGAGTATTGTCGGTAATTGTTAGTCCCAACTAATTATAAATGACTTATAAGTGACTCTTTGAAATGAACTTTCACTGAGGAAAGGGGGGAACTAATCCAGTTGTTTGAGGACAAGCAAAGACTTAAGTTTTAGGTAGTTGATAAGTATGGAATTATAGTACTTTTTGCATTAGTTTTTAGTCCGAAATTAGTGATTTTTCTCCGGAATTTAATGAAAATGTGTGAATTGCGAGTGTGCTATAGAATGTGAGCTCAACAAGAAATCTAACTCAAAGAGGAGATATTCCAGCTCAGAACAATCAAGAGGAGAATTACAAAAAACAATATGGTCCATAGAATTTCATCTGCGGCTGCAAAAGAAAATGCGGCCCACAGGAAATGGTATGTGGCCACAAAAGAGACTGAATCTTCAAGGGAATCAGACAGAAGTACGGTCTGCATGCCAAAAGTGCGGTCGCACTTGAGGTTCGCACTGATGAATACTGAAAGATTAGAGAGGTTGAAATTGAACAAGTCTGAAGCCTCCTCAAAGTGTGGTCCGCAGCCAAATTGTGCAGCGGCAGAAGCTGAAGTGCGGCCGTAGAAACTTATGCGGGGCCGTTGAATCCCTCCAACTAAAAAGCACCTGCAAGAGAAAAAAACTAAAGTATGGACCGCATATGTAATTGTGCAGACGCAAAACCTCAAAAGGGTATTTTTGTTAGTAAGTTTTGTAGCACTATAAATAGACGAGGAACACTTTTTTATGGCAACTTACTTACTGTAGCAGCAGCTAGCGGTTATACGTAGCCATTTTGGGCAATTAGGAGCAACAATTAGAGAAAACCCATTAATTTTATACTTTAATTCTAATTTTATTTATTCAATTACTTCTTTTAATTTTTTTCATATGAATGATTATGAATAGCTAGATTTTATCTAGGGTTATGATTTGACCCTAGTGTGTAAAACTTATGGGTATTTAATATTAGTGTTTGCTATTGATTTGGTGGATGTTATTGAGCCTTGTTTATTCTTTATATTTAGAATTTATGGTGACAAATATTGATTCATGCCTATTTGACTTTATTCTTACTTGAGAAAGAGGGATTTAGTCTAGGAAAACTTGGGTAACAAGAAATTGAACTAGTTAAAGTTTTGATTAGTTTGATTAAAGGATTTGAACTAGAGATAGGGATAATCCAACTTGGACTCAAATTCAATTGTTTAGATTGCTACCCCTTTGGTCTTGTGAAAGCCAATTTGGGAATGATCACTCTTTACCGAGAGGTATTAAGTGGGTACTTAAGCATTGAGAGTCATAACAAATCTCAATCTACCAAGCAAGAATAGCTTTACTCTACCTAGGTTTACACCTAGGTGAAGGTTACAACCCTAGGTTTTTCTCTTATTTGATAAAAACATCAAATATATTTCAATCATTATTTGCTCACTAGTTAGTTAAATCTCTTAGCAGTTAATTTAAACAATAGTTACCCATTTTTGTTTGGAAGATAAATTTAATTATTTCGAGTTTCTTTTCTTGAGTGTTTACCTTAACACCACTTTAAACTCTATGTGCATTCGACACCAACTCGGGTTGGGTTTTATTATTGTAACGATCGATTCATACTCCTTAATTGGGTGTGAATTGGACGTGATCAAGCACCAAGTAATAGCGTGCATGACATCTTGTGATGTTGCAGTGGTGTTGCAAAGGGTTGTGGATGCTTCATCACCATCTCGATGTGTTTGGCTGCCTAGTTGACGTGACCATGGTGGGTTCATGGGAAGGTGTTGATTTGAGTCTATTTGGTGGGATATCTCCTGCGTGAAGATTTGAGGTCGTGTGTTTTGTATAGGGCTTCTATTCAGTGGAATGCATATCTTGTCATTTCAGAGCATTTGAGGAAGCTGGCTTGACTATCACAAGGACGAGTATGCACTTGGCAGAGTCCCTGAAGTGTTTTATGACTAGTGTTACATAAGTTTATGAAGTATTCAGCTAACTAATAGTGCGAGATTGTAGCAGTTATTAAGGGAGGGTATTGTGGGTTACCAACGAGTGTTCTATGGCTTCGAGCCAAGTGGGGAGTCTGTTATTGATGATCGCATTGTAGGATCATGTGTTATATCAGTTTCTGGACTAAGGGACGCTTGTGGATTAGCTATGACTTGAAAAGGATGACTTCAAGAATGATTCGAGCTTGTTATTCATTATGGATGTAGTGTTCCTCTCTTAGCTGCCTCTTTCTATATTCATGTGCTTGTAAAGCACGGGTTATTCGGTGCATATTTGCTGTGTATTGCAGATTAGAGCAAGGTAAGTGGATATCGAGGAGGTGCCTATGAGTTCAAGATTCACATATGGTATTTAAGGATTTTTGGATTTGTGTATGGCTAGGGCTTGAGATCGGTAGTGGATAGTGACTGGATATGCTGTACTTCTATATCAATATTGACTCTACATGGGAGCATTAGAGAGATGCATGAAACGGTTTCAAGTTCGCAGAAGGTCCCTTCAGAGCGAGCATTTTGCGCTGAGTTACTTTTACATTTGGCAGTCTGCGTGATTTGCTTGAGTTGGAGAAAATCAGTCCTGATGATTTGATTATGTGTTAATAGGTTTCAAATAATTCACGATGGTTATGGCCACGGTTCGGGGTTGATGTCTTCTACGGGTATAGGAGGTCTGTTGCGTTGTGATGTTCTCCCGGATTAGGTTAAGTAAGAAGTTTCTGGTGATGGGTTGTTTATCCAACTAGTGGTTAAGAGTTGATTGTGAGATTTTTGTATTTCCACTAGTTGGCATTAATAGTTGCGGTGACCCGTGGGGGATCGAGATTTGCATGGGCAAGGTTGTGATTTAGTTTCCAACGGAAGGTCATGAGTTTTTGAAGGCATCAACGATTTTAGGTATTAAAGAGAATGCTAGAACTATGTGATGTTGCCTGAGTAGAGTGTGCAATTCAGGAGGCGCATTCTGTTTTGACTTGCGGATGCTTGACTAGTGTTACGGTGATCGCCTGATTTTGGGCTGCTGAGGTTGAGGTTTTGCTACATGGCACATAAGACGTATGTGAGTATTTTCCGTAAGATGATTATGTATGAGTGATGTATCAGTCATTTGAGTAGTGGAGTTGGGATCAGATATGGAGATTTCAGTATTCTTGAGGTTTAGAGATTGAATGTTCACGTAGGTAGATTATTCCTTGATTGCGGACTGTGCAGATATGATAAGAATTGGATAGTTGATGGCATGTGTTATTGATAGGTTGCTATGGACTTTTGGAGGGTTTCTTACCTGTTTGGGGATGATTGGAATTGGTTTGGGGGGTATTCGTAGGCCTAATGAGACAGCGTATTCTATATCACATCGGGTTTTGCTTACTTTTACTCAAATGTTACCGTAGGTATATCCTCTAGCAGAATGGATGTTATTCATGCCCTAGTCTATGTTATATGCTTCTCTCTTATACTATGACGGGTTGTGAGGCTACTTGATTATTGCACGCATGTTGTAATCCCGTTTAGGCCTTGTGGCGATATATGAGTGAGATGGCTCTTATGATGTTGATTTGCTTATTGCACCCTAGTTGTGCTTGCACTTTTTCCGTATTGTATCATGCCTACTCACCTCCCCATAGTTATTTGTACACTCTATCGTGTTTGATGTTGACGCACATGTGCATAGTGAGCACGAGCATTATAGCTCGATGGATATCTCTATGTGGATTGATATAATTAGGATCGGGTTGTGCGCCACAATGAAGTTATGTGCGATACCCTTCCATGTGTTTATTTCGTGTGTTTTGTTTTCCCTTTGTGGGATGAGTTCACGAAATTATGCTTTTGTTGTTATATCAGTTGTACTTTTTGGATAGTCATTGTACCTTGTTTTCTTTCCATTTTTAGATATATCTGAGTTATTGCTTGTTTGGTGTACGAACCGCGTTGTGTAAGGTTCCATGTGGCTTTTGGTGTGACTTGTAAATTGGGCTGCTTGTATTTGGATGAGACGAGGTTTTTGGACTTGGGATTTGCACTATCATATTGGGGTAAGAAATGTTTGGAAGAATAATACCATATTTCCGCTCAAAGTTTGGCAATGGTCTTTGTTGGACGAGCGAACTCCACGACTTGTTGATTGGGTGAGTGGTTATGAGTTTCTACATGTTTTTTCATCATTGGCAGAGTACGAAGGTTTGGAATATGGTTTTATTGGATATGAGATTTGTTACCGGTACCTGGTTTGGTATTGGGCAGCTATTGTGGTAGAGATATTGCTATGGGCATAAAACTGATGGGCTACAGTGCGTGGTTATATCTTGTGAATATATTTATGATTTGTTGCAGCTGGTTGAGATCGATACAATGTGTGTATGCGAGAATCGGTTCTTAGAAGGAGTCCTGGATGTTGAAATTTGGTTCTATGGCTTATCAGTTAAGGTTAAAGGAAGAATTTTCAGTCGAGATGGTGTCGATGGGATTTTATGGATTGGAGCGACGTGGGATCACCCCATGAATATGTGTATGGCGGGTTTATCAGTGATTTGATGGCTTTGGAACGACTCTTGGCACGTTCGAGGACGAACTTATGTTTAAGTGGGGGAGAATGTAACTACGCGACCGGTCATTTTGAGCTTTACCATTCCGTTCGGTGGTTTGAGACTTTGAGTAGTTTCATATGACGTATTATGACTTGCGCGTATGGTTCGTTTTAGTTTTTGAGTGGTTCGGGATTGATTTGGAAGAATGACTCTCGATTTGGATGCTTTAAGTTGGAAGAGTTGATTAAGGTTTAACTTTTGGATAAACGGACTTGTACGTATGTTTGAATTTGATTTTTGAGGTTCCTAGAAGAATTCGACTGTATTTCTCAAAAGTTGGCAATTTGAAGAGCTTAAGAGTTCATAAGTTTTCCAAGAGTTGACTTTGATGTTATTGGACTCCTATTGGTGTTCCGAGATGTTGGAAAGGTCTATATAGTTGAATTGAACTTGTGTGCAAAGTTTGAAAGTAATCAAAAGTGTGTAAATTCTGATTTGGACACTCTTTTGAAAGAACGAAGATTTAGTAACCTAAGAAAAACTTTATTCGGTTTGAGCCTCGATTCTTAGTTGTGATGTTCTTATGGGTGTTTTGAGGGTTTGGATAATGGATTTGTACTTGTTGGAATGATTGTATGGTGTCGCGGAGAGCTTTGATGTGTTTTGGATCATTGGTCAAGAGACTAGTTAAGTTAAGGATTTGGAGTTTGACCATGATCAATATCGGGTCAATGTGACCTCTTTTCGGTGTTTTGAGTGCGAGAACAGGTTCGTAGCGTCTTTTGTAATTGAAATGCATATATTATTTGTGTTCCGAATGAGTTTTGGGTGCTAAAATAAAGATATTTTTGTTGCTGATTTTTCTGGTGTGAATAATTGCGAAAATGCCATTTATGTCCTTAAAATTTTTAGACTTTCTTTAAACTTCAAAACATCATATCCCCCTCATTGTAAGGCCAAATTAGGTGACTCAAAAGGCTATATTGGGTGTAATCTCGCAAGGATGACGTTGGGCTAATCAAATGTGAGTTTCGGAGTCATCTAGAATCTAATTCGATCTGGAATAACTGCTATATTTTTTTTACTTCTCCTGAAATTTAGTCATTTTTTCTCACAATGTTTTGGAGCTCGGATTTGGTCCATTTTGGAGGAAATTTTCACGATTTGGATTAGAGTAAGTATTTTTTACTTGGATTTAGTTATATTTCATGATTCCAACCTTGAATTTAGCTATTATTTGATGAATCAAATTAAAGAAATTGGGGGTTTTAGTAAAAACTTTTCTAAAACATAAATTGATGGTTTGAGGGTTAATTTGAGGTCAGATTTGGATGAAACACATATATTTGGACTCGTATTTGAATGGATGCTCGGAATTTGTGAGTTTTATCGGGTTCAGGGGTGCCAGCCTGGGGTTGACTTTTTGGATTGACTTTTTTATTTTAGTTAAATATCGAAGCTTTAATATTCATAATCGTTTCATATAGTTTTTATTTATGATATTAAGTTATTTTGGATAGGTTCAAGCCGTTCGGAGGTTGATTTTCATGGTAAGGGCTTCTTAGAGTGTTGATTTAACTTATTTGAGGTAAGCGTCTTCCCTAACTTTGTTGGGGGAATTTTTCCTAGTAATTGATATTGTTTGCTACATGCGAGAGTGATGCATATACGAGGTGAGCGTATATGTATGTGCTAGGGTTCCATGCTTGGGAGGGGGAAATTATATGCTTATTTGTGCCTTTGTTGAACTTGATGATCTTTAACATATGTTTCATTTAACTTGATGACTAATAAACTCAATTATCTACATTAGAAATCATGCTTGAACATATGACATCTTAAAAAGAATATGATATGTTGTTTTCGAGATTCTTTTGCATACTTTTCTTGATCGTAGTATCAGGAACCTATACATATACATGCTATTGTCATGTTACTTGAGCTTCTTTATTCATAATAAGAGATGATGATTGGGGCCTTAGGGCTATGTTTGGCACGATGGGTATTTTCATGCGGTTGATATGATGTTTTCACGATGAGTATTTCCGTGCGGTTTGAAATGAGATTGGTTTGTTGGTTATTACCGTGCAAAAAGAGAGGAAGTTGGATTTCTGTTATGATTACTCATTCGTTAAGCATTTGCATGCCCTTTAATTTGGTTTCTCTTAAGGTTTGTTGTTTCATATGATACTTTCCATTTGAGTTCCTTATATAGTTACCTCTATGTTTTCCCTTTGGCTCGTACTGTTATAGCTATGTCTTTACCTTGTCTGTTACTGTTACACCTATGCTTTTACTTGATTTACTTCTTCTACATGTCCTATTTGAATTCATTCCTTTACTTGTTATTAGCCCATACATGTTACACGCCTCTAATTGTCACGTGATTTACTTGTTAGATGCCTTAACCAGCTACATGCTTTCACTTGCTGCATGTCTTCACTTACTATACGCTTTTACTTACCTTATGCCTTCACTTATTAAATTTCTTTACTTGCTACATGCTTCTACTTGCTACATGATTTCATATATTAAATGCTTTCATTTGATCCCTATTCTTACTTGACAAACATCTTGACTCGTTTCATGTTGTACTCTCCTTTGCTTAACCGAATTGGGTGACTTTTAGATTGGTTGTGTGTTATGCTTTGTGGAAGCCTTGTCATTATGTACAGTAGGCTAGCTTTTGATATTGGACTGCTCATCTTACTCTGTTTGAGTTATATCACCTAGTTGAATATTGCGTATTCATTTTCTTAGTGTTACGTTGTGAACTTTTCCCGCATTTGGTTGTTGTTGCGGTTTCATATGATATTACTATATATTGGGGTCGGGTTGCACACTGCAATAGTATTTATTGATATTGTGATCGGGCTTCACAACGCAACAGTATTTATTGATATTGGGATTGGGTTGCATGCTGCAACAGTATTTATTGATATAGGGATCGAGTGACATGCCATAACAGTATTTATATTGGGATCGGTGGTTGCACGCTGCAACGGTATTAATTGAGATTGGGATTGAGTTGCACGTCGCAATGGTGTTTGTTAGTGATGTTTGTTTATGATCCTTGTGCGTACTTCGCGATTATTGTTTCCTTCGTAGAAATGGTTATGAGGTTATATCTTGTTTGCCATGTCTTTTAACTTGCCCCATAGCTCTTCAACTGATGCTCTTACCACTATTCGACATGTCTCTTGCCTTGTTTCTTCTGCTTATTACTTGCACGGGTACATAGTAAGTGAGTATCTTTAACTAAAAACCTCATCACTACTTCATCGAGGTTAGTCAAGATACTTACTGAGTACATGGGGTCGGTTGTACTCATAATACACTTCTGTACCTTGCGTGCAGATCTTGGAGTTGCGTAGCTATGGAAGACGAAGTAATACATTGAAGACGTACCCGCATTCCAGATTCAAGTTGTCATGCCCTAAACCTGGGGACGCGTAGCTGGCACCCGATGTCGTACTGGCCCGAGAAAACTACTATATAAATCATGATCGTTTGACGAAAACTAGAACATACATAGACCAACTTGGTTGAACTCATTCTTTCTGTAACTATCATGGACCAACATGGCCACAACTCATAATGTATAACTGTAAGTGCGCAAATGCTATATCAGCGAGCCATCGTACTCAAAAAATGAATACCCACGAGCCGTCAAGGAGTCTGACATACTGCACATAATGAACATATGTCTATAAAGCCTCTAAGAGTATTTGACATCAAAACATGATCGAGGCAGGGCCCCAGCCTACCAATAAGTCAGTAGCAAAACTCTGACACAATGACTTATAGACTCGGTTGCACTCTGAATGAAGTGGAGTCTTACCAATTCTTCACTGAATGCTAACCTCATCTACTATGAGGGCTCATAGAATATTACCTACACCTGCAGACATGAATGCAGCGTCCACAATAGAAAGGACGTCAGTACGAATAATGTATCGAGTATGTAAGGCAGAACTGAAACATAATAATATGTAAACATCAATGAGATAGATATAAGAATTAACCTGAACCACTGAAGTGCCATTGAGTTCATGATATGCACACTAACTTTACTTATATATTTAAGGCCTCTATTTGGGACTATTATCCATAGCATAATATGACTACCCAACTGATCAGTGGTAGCTGCCCGACCAGTCGT
Source organism: Nicotiana obtusifolia (assembly GCA_002018475.1). Lineage (NCBI taxonomy): Eukaryota > Viridiplantae > Streptophyta > Magnoliopsida > Solanales > Solanaceae > Nicotiana > Nicotiana obtusifolia. The sequence continues at coordinate 28,818 of MCJB01000925.1, read as the reverse complement.
AGCACGGTAGTAAATGCATGACAGTCCGACTGGCCGTAGCTCAAAGGTAAATGCATAACTGCCCAATCGGTCGTAGCTCGATGGTAAATGTATGAATGCCCGGCTGGTCGTAGCTTGGTGGTCAATGAAGATGCATAACTGCCCAACCGACCATAGATCGATAGTAAATGCGTAATTGCCCTACCGGCCATAGCTCGATGGTAAATGCATGACTACTTGACCAGCCGCAACTCGGTGGTAAATGAAGATGCATAACTGTCCAATCGGCCATAGCTCAATGGTAAATGCACGACTACCGGAACGGTCGTGCTCGGTGGTAAATGAAGATGCATAACTGCCCAACCGGCCGTAGCTCAATGGTGAATCTTGCATATAACATTACATTATGAACATTAACATCTTTATTGTATGTCTCAATAGAGATTTAGGAAAATACTTAGATATGCTTTGAATTACATTTTATAGGAATGAATATCATAGATATCCTCAACTACTAAGAGTAGAATCATTTATGGAATAACATTACGTTTACGTTTCGTTATGTTACTTGGATCATGCCAAAAGAAAAAAGGATTAGCCTTAACATACCTTTGTTGATAATGAATCAATATACTCGCAAGTTCTAGTCTTTACGATCAAGTTACAACTCGTAGAAGCTTAGGTAAGGGAAATAGAAGCATAAACTTACCTTGGACTGAGTATAATTCACGAAACCTAGTCACTTTTCATCCGAAATCAGTCCCCCAATACAGCTACACGAAGGAGAAAGGGAAACTAGCAAGTTGTCCGGATTTTTCAGCATTAGAATCACTTCGTAACACCCAAAATCACCCAGGGTTTGTGTGAAATTGTTGGGTGAGGAGTTGCAGGGGTTCAATCTAATGTTCTTGGTGTGAAAAATGAGTGAAACAAATGAGTTAGTTCAGCCCTCAGAAGGCCCTTCTTGACAGCCCCTCTCTAGTCACTTTAGGAGATTTTAATTGTGGCATCTACTTTTGGCAAGTAGGTGATACACCTACTTGTCACCTACTTGTTTAATTAGGGTGTATCACATGATGTCATAATTAATTTAAATACGTGTCTCGTCCTCGTTTAATAATCACGACACGCGTTAAGTAGCTCAAGCAAGCACGACGAAAAGTAAGTTGGTGAAGCAGGCATGTCGAGTAAGCAAGCAGCTTGTTTTTATTTGTCCAAAATCTCCTTTATCACGTTAAAGTGCATTCGTCAATCTCACCTTAGTCGTGTATATGATGAATGAAAATATGGGATATAACATTATTAAGTTACTTTATACACTTTCAAAGAGGATCTCATTTTCGAGCTTACATCAACTAGCTTACAACGTACTTTTACATACAAAAGCATGGGGTATAACACAAGATACCTCTTGTTCATGGTAGTTTCGGATTTATGTTTTGTTTATGTAAACTTCAAATAGATATTGTATTTATTCTTCATATCGATTTTATAAATCTTAATCGTAGTGGCTCATGACTTGTACTACTCGTCCTTGGGTTAGTTGTATTGAATTCAATTGTAGTTTCTATTGTATATATTGTTGATTTCTCAGTCTAGTTGTAGCTTATATTGTTTGGCTTACCTAGCGGGTTGGGTTAGGTGCCATCATGAGTTAGTGAAATTTTGGGTCGTGATTCTTACGGTCTTAAATTCTTGCAACCGTAAGCGCATCCACTCATATCGAGCCCTTGACAATACTGTAGCCTTAAGGTGGTAATACATTTCCTTTAGGCCAGTCCATAATTCAAGTGGATCTTTCACTGTCAAATATTCAACTTTCAAACCTTCATCCAGATGATGATGAAGGAAAATCATGGCCTTCGCTTTATCCTTACTTACTCTGAGTAATGATTTCACCAAGACCTAAGTATCTAAGTGAATCTCAACATCGAAAACTCATGATATACAACTCTTTTCAAAAATATCAAGTGTCACAAACTCAAGCTTTGATAAATTCGACATTATAAAAAACTATCAAAGAAAGTAAGTAAGTTAGAAATAATAAATACAAGTACAGTGACGGAAAATATTTTTCACAATGTATACGTTATCACTTGGCATGCTCAAAGAAAATCAAAGTTTTCTAAATGAAAAACTGATCATTTATATTATGCATACAAGTGGAGAAAATCAAACTAAAATTTATTTATCAAGCATGAATAGAAATTGACTATGACAGCAAGAATAAAAAATGTATAATATTTAATCATACCTTAGCGAGTTGAGGAAATTAAAACTCAACTCGGAGAACAAAATTTTTTCGTGTTGATAATGTGTTAAGAAATGTAGCTCAAAGTAAAAATACAAAATAAGAAAAATAAGCAATAGAATAAAAAAGAAGAGAGAACTTTCTTATTTCATCAAGTGTCCATGTATATCCCATATCACATTTCATGCCTTATACTATTACATAGAAGCCTACAGAAGAATTTTCTTAAACATGACATTGATATCTGGGATCATGGGGGAAGATCATAAGGGGAGTTTATGGAGGTGTAGGAGTTACAATCATAATAATGAAGAGTAATGGGAGGTTAGTTACATTATGAATGGAAGTATGTGAGTAATCGACATTCACATTAACTAGTAATTTACAACACTTTAGAACTAAAATATTAATGAGGTGATCCTTATTACATGAATGAGCAATATTTTTGGACAAGAAAAAAGTTAATTCAACATTCTTGTCCAATAAATTTTGCAATATAATCTTAGGAAATAATAAGAAAAAAAATAGAAATTGATGTGAGTGTGTGTGTGCGCAAGACAAAGTAGTCTAGAATTGTATCTTATGATTTATTGGAGAATTTAGAATATGACACTTGTTATACCGTAGGAAGTAGAATTTAGAATATGTACAACAAATAATACATATTTGCATTTTCCAGAGTGTAAAAGATCTCATAAATTAAAAGAAAAGTAAATAGTGGATTTCTTAGTTTCTATAGGTATTTTCTAAGTATGCTAACTTAATTTATTTACCTAATAATTACGCACAGATTTATTAAAAGAAAGTCCTTATTCCCTTTGATTTCTTTCCAAATATGGAGACTTGAAGCATATCTCCAAATAAATTTGAAAAATTGAAAACGTATATGTAGCCTCCTATATAGTTAGTTCTAGGAAAACCTATGATTGTCCAATTTGTTTCATAGTTCGTTTTGATTTGCTTTAGGTTTAGCCTTTTATCTTTGCTTTATTCTTTGTAGTATATTTCCATGAATTAATATCCAATAATAATTTTGAATTTCAATTTAAAATCTTCGCTAAAGTTCTTGCTTATGCTCTCCCTCTTTGTATTGGCAATCTAAAGTCTCAGCTGATCAGGTATGCCTTTATGTTCATTTAAAAGGCTGAGATTTTTTTGCTTAATTATGATGTGGTTTCTCTTTTATAATAATAATAATAATAGTGCAATTTACTTTTTCTAGCCCTTCTACAGCGTAAATTTATTCTTTTTTCTAAAACACAATATTTTCTTTCTTGTATAGGATTATAATTTTTTACACAGTAATTATTAAGTTCATTAATCCAATACTTGGCGATTTCCATGCGTTATTCAACATGCTAAAATTATCTAAAGCCGATGTTTCTTTCGTTATTTGTAATATATGTTGTTTGTGCGCGTGTGTTCCTCTATATATTTTTGAGATAGCAACTACATTAAAACTGCAGAAAATGTGTAGGTTGTGAAACATAAATAGCTGAACTCTAAACACACTACTAGAAAACAGGCAAAAAGCAACCAAAGTTGGTCACAAATTGCAAAAAAGCGACCAAAAAGCGACCAAAATGGCCTGGTCAGTATTTAGATGGTCACAAACAAATAGCGACCAAAGTTGGTCGCCAATTTGCGACCAACTTTGGTCTCTACAACAAAAGGACCACAAAAGGACCAAACAATCCGAAAAACATATAGAGACCGACTTTGGTCGCTAATTAGCGACCAATTTTGGTCTCTATTTTTTTTATAATTAATATTAACTGGGAACTAGCGACCAATCTTGGTCGCTTAATTAATTAATTTTTTTTAAATCTGGGAGAATAGCGACCAAGGTTGGTCGCTAATGTCAAAAAAATAAAAAATAATTCGTCAGTTAGCGACGTCTTTGGTCGCTATTTTCCCAGATTTAAAAAAACTGGGTAATATAGCAACCAATGTTGGTCGCTAATATCAAATTTTAATTTCTTCTTTGTAAATTAGCGACCAACTTGAGACCAAAGTTGGTCGCTTTTTTTGGTTATATTTTTTCAGAAATTGCCTGTTTTGGCAGCTACACCACCTGCCAGCTTACCAAATTCCTAATATAGGCATTTTATGCCATGAAAACAAGAACATCAACAACAAACAACAAAACAACAACAACAATAAACAACAACGAGAATAACAACAACAATAAACATCATTAAACAGCGACATTAAACAATAACAAGCTATAAAGTTCAAATGAACTTATACATTATATAAATTGTTAATACAATTCAACGTCTACTAATGTTTACATCATGAGTGGCATCGTCGGATGAAGTGTCATTATCAAGATTATCATCCGGCGATGATTCACGTGATCGGGGAATCGGAAAATTAGCGCCAGAAGCCAAGAGAGATTTGAGCTGCTCTTGTATGGCAGCATACTGAGCATCTCTAACCTTCTCTCTTTCCTTGGCAGCTTCTAGCTCAGCTGTGAGCTTTGCTACATGCTCCCGCACAGAGGAGAGGCTCTCCCCATCAAGCGAACTCCGCTTGCGCGGAAGTGCCTATTCCTTGCATTCCACACTTATAGCGGTGGAATTGCTTAGCGGGAAGCCTGTATACCTTCCCCCCTTTTGGACCGCCAGCAGCCTGCGTCCATAGTCTCTCAGCTTCCTCGTCCGACGGTTGGATTGGTTCGGCCGATGAAGATGGTGGCTGGCTGCGTACAAAATCTTCCAACTCAGCTGTGAAGCGACTCTATAAGAAAAATTAAATTAGTATTCAAAAGTTATATAAAACTAAATCAAAGTACTTAATAAAAATTGAAAACTTTCATGTACAGCCAAGGCTCGGTCCTCGACCCACCTTTCTTCGTCCGAATCTTTCTTCTTGACAGTATGAGTTTGCTTGAATAACTCATCTTGCCTCATCGGACGGCCTAACTTCTTCTTCTGAAAAGTCATAAATTTTAGTTAATAAAGAGATTAGACGTTGCAAATTAAAATTAAATTAAGCAATTATGTACCATTTTTCTCTTTATTGAACCGAGGCTGATCGCACCTCCAGTGTGTAGAGAGCCTCCCGTCTCCGAAGCACGAGCTTTCTTTCCTTGCTCGCTCTTCTTTAGGAAATCAGCGGTTACCCATTGCCTTTGCAGATCATTCCATAGACCATCTTGCAACCAGGACGGCTTCGTGTTCGTCCTTCTAGCGTTGGAAAAGCAATGGGACAACCGCTTGCGTGCCTTGAGATGGAAGTTAGCAGCTACCTCCGCACTATAGCGGTGTTCCCACACACACTTGCTCTGTATTTGAGAAGTTAAGTATTTAGATGGAAATATCATAGTATTTAGATGGAAATATCATAAATATAAATAATTGTACTGCTTGAAAGAACATTTATACCTTAAATTCATTGAAAAATTGCCTCCTTAAACGAGAATGGAAATTCACTCTAAGTTGCGTAAGGGCCATCATATAGCTTTCGAGTTGCCTGGGTGATTATCCTCGTAGTAACATTACTAGGGATAAACCTTTAATGTAATTAAAAAAAACACATTAATATCTTAGTAAAATCGTAGAAAATAATAAACGTTAAAAATAACAAATAACTCTTACCCGTCACCTTCAGGGACGATAATGATCCTTCCATACTCATCCTGATGCACCTCCTCGTCATCATCAGCAGGGGCATGTGTGGAAGGTGTGGGGGGGTCAGAGCTAGGATCCCGCAGGCGAATGCCTGTAATAGATGGAGTCCCCGACGAAGATGGCTGCGAGCCCTGCGACGCAGCTGTATGTGCCGTAATGGGACATGTCACTGATTGCTGTGACCCGAGTGGCTGCGACCCGAGTGGCAGCAACCCCAGTGGCTGTGACCCTAGTGGCTGCGGCGATGATGAATGTGCTCCACGTGGATGTGACATGGACCGATGCGGTTCATGCGATGAAGATGGCTGAGATCCACGTGGATGTGCGGTAGGTGGACTGTACGTCGGACGTACAATCCAAGGGCCCTGTGATGGAAGACCTGGTGTTTGCACGAATGTGTAAGGCTGGTGATGCTGGGGCAGCTCAGAATAGCCCCGGGGTGGAGGAAGATACGTAGGCATCTGCAACTCTGGAACGGCAGGACTAATTGGAGTATAATCTTCTACCCTCCTCCTTTGTTTCTTACCCTTTTCTCGACCCCGAGAAGTACTAGAATCAACGTTACCTCGACCTTTGCCTATCATCTGCATAATATAATACATATTTATATTGAAAGATATAAAGAAAATATCTAGCTATAAACGAGAGTTATTAAAGAAACCAACTGTTTAAAGCTCATCGTCGTATAGTTCCTCGTCCGAGAATTCTTCTTCCTCGGTAGTTTGAGCTTCATCAGTTGATACTTGTTCCTCGTATTCTGTAATTCTTACTTCGGAAATATCAACTTCTTCCAGTATGTGTTCACGATGTTCCAAATCATCTTCTAAAACTTCGTCCACTATTTGGTCAACAGTGGAGATATCGTTTTGATATGCAACATCTAACACATTTTCAACTTCCACCCTACCCACAGGTTTGGTTTTGATAACAACCCACCAA